>JAOCPT020787631.1:0-15777 GCA_026546935.2 Palythoa grandiflora
TTGAAAAATGGAAAATATGTCCTTGAAAGTCCTTGAAAAGTCCTTGAATTTTTAGTCCAAAAAAGCGTACGAACCCTCCAGACCGAGTTCTCGACAGTACGGACCGAGCACAGCGAGGTTCCTACAAAAAAGACTGAGATCTGTTATTTTTACGTAAAGACTAAGCTAACAAGTTTAATAATTCGTTTATTAGATGACTTTTTTTACTTCCGGTAGTTTATCTCATGCCTACGTCTACGGAAATCATCAGAGCTCCGGAAATGTTTAAAAACTTTTTTATGTATTTTTTGATTTTTGAAGATTTTTTAAAAATCTTCCGAAATCTTCCGAAATCTTCGGAAGTGCTCGGAAATTTTCGGAAATACTTTAAAAAATATAGTAATGTGGCTTAACCCACGGTTAAAATTAACTAGCCTCTACACAACCCAGCCAGCTTAATTACATTTAGACTTAAGAGAACCACAGTGCAATCAAGTGCATGAACTACAAAAAAAAGGCCAGATATTACTTTCAGTTATGGTTTACAAACATCAGTTTGTGCATTTTATTGTGTGTAATGTTTTCAGTGGTAACAAAATAATAAAAAAAGAGTCGTGGACCAGTAAACATTGCATCTAGGACGACTGGAATTTTTGTCGCGTCTTGTCTTGTCTTGTCTTGTTTTATCTTGTCTTGTCTTGTCTTTCTTGTTTTATGTTGTCTTGTCTTTCTTGTCTTGTCTGACTTGTCTTGTCGTGTCTTGTCGTGTCTTGTCTTGTCTTGTCTTGTCGTGTCGTGTCGTGTCGTGTCGTGTCGTGTCGTGTCGTGTCTTGTCTTGTCTTGTCTTGTCTGTCTTGTCTTGTCTTGTCGTGTCTTGTCGTGTCTTGTCTGACTTGTCTTGTCTTGTTTGTCTTGTGTTGCCTTGTCTTTCTTGTCTTGTCTTGTCTGTCATGTGTTGCCTTGTCTTGTCTTGTCCGTAATTGGCTGTAAACAAGACTTAGGCAGTATCTTTAACAAGAAACTAAGAACTGTTTATTTTGTCCCAGGATTTGCTAACACTGTAATAAAAGCTTTGACAGTTACTAAATTGTACATTTAGAAATACTGCTAGGAGTTTTGTTCTGTGAAACGGCTCAACTTAACGTTTATTTTGGTTTAAAGGCTCCACCAGCTCAAAGCCCGTTTCCTTCAGACAGATCAAGAACAGGTATTATTGGCATTCACATTATCTATTTATTTATGAAAATTTTCATTCCATGCAAATTGCCCTTTTGGTAGTTTATACATCAATTGTTTTGCTATCGGTCCTTCGTAATTTAGATGGCTTCATTGGACCTGATGACCCACAGAAAGATTCGAAGAGTGAATCATAAATAGCTGTTCCCTGAGCCATCCTCGTTGGCATTACCGTCCTCGTTTTTACGTCCCTAATGACGCCATAGTGGCTCCTATTCGTAAGCTCTAAGCAAAGTTTATAATTCTTCCAGCGAGGCAAATATTTTTCCTTTGTGAGTTTTTCATTAACCATTAAGGGCTTTTTGCTACCCTTTAACAGACACTTAGTCTCTAACTTACCTTTAAATTGTGCTATAAAGAGTAACACTTGTCACAAAGCTGTCAACTTTCTTGGTGGAATGGTCTTTCTTGTGCAGAAAACCTACTCATTACAAACTGAAGCCAAAACTAGAAAAATATTTGCTTCTACCGAACTGACAGACAGTTGGCAAGATGTAAAAAGCCATGAAAGCAAATGAAGCAGACAAAAGCTGACAAAGATATAAACAAACTACTAAGGATAATCTTGGTTTGAAGATCGCAACAAAATTCCAGCACTCGCCTTGAGCACATGAAATCATAGGCAATTTAACATCGGGGGAAAATTGTCGGCACAGAATACGAATGGCAATGTTGATTTTTGATTAGTTGCCGACAGCTGATGATTACTTGCAATTGGTTACTCAAAAGGAGTAGACACATTAAAAAGTATATGTTATGGATGTTGAAACCTATATTCAGAAACACTTAGAAGTCAGATTTGTGTAGCAGTCATCATACCGTGTCTCCCACGTCTATGACCCGGAATCAACTCCTTGGCGTGATCTGAGATATGATCTCAATCTGTCTCCACGGGATTCTCTCCTTGTACCCTGGTTTTCATCCCATTGCAAAATCCACTATGAGTAGCAGTGGATCCAACACTGCTTCTTTCATACACCAGACACCTGAACATTATACCCTTGGATTATGAAAAGCTCACAATCTTTGTTAAAACTGGTAGTAAATATCCAAGCCCTGTTTCAAAATAAAGTTTATAATAATAAATATAATAATAATAAATATTATTATTATTATTATTATTATTTTTATTATTATTATTGATAAATATCTGAAATTTTGCGGAGACAGAGCTCCTGATGGGAATCGAACCCACAACCGTCCATACACTAGTCGGACGCTCTACCACTGAGCTATGGGAACTCATATTGCGAGCAAGGTCACAATTAGGTTATGAGACACAGACTGTATCACACAAGTCACTTTTAAGAATGCCAAGGCATATGTGTCAAGGACACACTTATTAACTGCATCACACAGTCACGTAAAACATAGTCTCTAAGAAATAAATAATTTATTATTATTATTGTTGTTGTTGTCGTTATTATTATTATTATTACACTAACCATGTTTGTTGTCAAGTATTATTAATTGATAGTTATGTATTCTTTCACACATTTTGTAAAGTTTCCACAGAATGTTTGCTTTGTATTTAAAAAGATGCTTAAACTTGTTTTCAATACAGGTTCTGTTGTTAGCGCGATGCCCACTACGCCAACTAAGAAATACCCGTATCATAAACTTGCCCTAGGAAAACGGCCAAAGTGGCATTTAGGTTTGTAGTGTATCCATTTTGCATGTATACTATAGGTGAATCTTTGTTTACATTCCTTGCTTCATTAGCATACGTGCTTCTCTATACAAATTGAGAAGTACTGAATATTAAGAGAGCTTTCCAAAATAAGCCTCTTCTGAAAAAGTGAAATCTGTATTTACATACTGTTCTCGTGATGTGGTTTTAAATATTGGAAATTTTACATAGAATGTAAGAACTCATTAACGGTTTTGCCACCCAGTTGTGTTGCGTTTTTTCGGACACTGACGTCTTCTTTCAAACTGCTTGTACAGAACTTAATTTTGGATGCTATCCACAATTTATTTGCCTTTCTCAAGTTTTAAGCTCAATTCCGTTTTATTCTGATTCTTTCTTTACCTAAAGTTGTATGCTAATGAAGCAGGATGTAAACAATGACGTCAGAAAAAATTCACCTATAATTACATGGATGGTGCGTATCCTAGAAAACTTGGAAAGTCCTGGCATTTTGTGGTAACCAGGGTTTGTACGGTAATTAAAAAACCTGCGAAGTCCTGAATTTTAAAAAATCAAATTTTAGGACTTAAAAGTGCTGAAAAAACTGTGAAGGTCCATAAAAGGCGTGCTTAGTTATGCATGCATGAAACCATGAGTTCAGTTGGGGTTTGGGTTAGGTTTAAAAACGTTGAAAATGTGTGAGATTTTTATGGATAGTTAAGTATGCCCGAGTACGGAAATTTTATCCTGTGAACGTCTCTTTAGCATCATCACAAAGTCTTAGTTACGATAAGAAGGTTAATTTACTGCTGCTAATTAGAGTTTTATTTAGTTGGTCTGGAATTAATTGCAAGAAGCATGTCTGTTTCAGGTATTCGATCCCAAAGTAAACCAAATGACATCATGTCAGAAGTTTACAGGGCCATGCAGTCATTGGGTTATGTAAGTTAATTTGGAGTTTGGTGCATGGAATATTGTGTATATTTCGCCCCCAAGACAATTTCTTTGGGGATTTAGGGATGTAAAGGGTTAGGTTTACGTTTAGCAAAACCACCTTGGGGGCATATTCTACACAATATCCGGTGCATGTACTTAGATCTTTCCAAAGAGCCCTTGCTTTAGTAAAACTAGTCAGCAGTGATAAGACTAAAGAATTTGTAGATTTGAGCAAGATTTGAAGTTTTCCTAACTTTATTGTTGTTTTTTTTCTAAAAGCAGTGTTTTAGTTCGTTATACATAATTTTGCCAAACTGCAATACTTTTTGAAACGTTTTCATTAAAAGTAATAATTGTAACTTTTTTAGGTAACTTTTAGATATTGTACACATAGGCCAAGAGGCACCTAGTGGATGTACTACAATAAAGTCTTAATTATGATAATAACAATAATAATAATAATAATAATAATTATTATTATTATTATTATTATTATTATCACAATTTCCTCATATCTGATTGGCTCATTCTTATCGTTTCGGAAACCTATCCAATAACAAAATTGTGTTATTGGCTACTTGTTATCGGCCAGCTGTTATCGGCTACCTGTTATTACGACAGTTGACTAAACCAGTCCAATCTGGGCTTCAGGATTTCTGATCAATCAGCAGTTGAATAGTCATGCTTGTGTATTTCCGGTTTAGGGTGGTTGTAATTGGAGATAGAAAGAATTTCTTCCTTGGAGACTGTAAAATAACATTGTAGATGGACGTATATTAGTAAACTGTGTTTCCATCAGCAAAGATTTTGTCTTTCACGGATTTAGTTTTCCAAAATTATAATTATAATAATTAATTGTTATTATTATTATTAATTTTATTATTGTTATTGTTATTATTATTGCTGCCTGTATTTTATGCGAATTGAGAACTTTTCGGAAAGATGTTGACTTGTCAAATAATGATTATGATTAAGAATTTTTATCAGTAGTTTTTACATTTTTTTTAATAGTATTTATCCTTGTAAATGGTGTTGGTTTGATATTCTAAATAAAGAACTAAAAGATTTAAAAAAAAAATTATTATTATTATCATTATTATTATCATTATTAATAATATGAAGACATGCCACGCGTAAAACAATAAAAACATAGCCAAATCAATTCATTATTGGGTTTCAAAAAGATTTGAAGCTGAAATTGTAAAATGAAAAGTAAGAGTCGGGTGTCGTGTGGTGGTCATGGGAGTAAAGCTGAAATCGCCGAGTAAGTTGACGTGAAAACAATCGTCGGAAACGAGGCTAGTAAACATCACATGCGGCGCACGACACCTTGTTTTCAGTTCAACAAGATGAACAAGTATAAAAGCATGCATGATGTGAAATGATATTTGAAAGAAATATCACTCGCCGCATTTCGTATCGACAGCCATATAATACAAATCGATAACTGACAAAAACACAGGAATATGGTATCGATAGCCATATCGTACAGACGATAACTTACAGAAACACAAAAATATGGTGTCGATAGCCATATCATACACATCGATAACTTGCAGAAACACAAAAATATGGTGTCGATAGCCATATCATACACATCGATAACTTGCAGAAACAGAAAAATATGGTGTCGATAGCCATATAATACACGTCGATAACTTACAAAAGCACAGGAATAAGGTATCGATAGCCATATCATACACATCAATAACTTACAGAAACAGAAAAATATGGTGTCGATAGCCAGAAAATACACGTCGATAACTTACAAAAGCACAGGAATATGGTGTCGATAGCCATGTCATACACGTCGAAAAACAACTTGGCGACAACGTACGCAAATATCGCTGTGATCTGTGACAGAAAAACATGATGTTAAGTTTAGATGCATTGATCTGACTAAAAACAGTTTAATACATTTATAACCACAACCAATAAATTATATATCAATACAATTCAACCTATAATATCTGATTATTTTTATTACACTGGCCTCAATATATACTGTCGTGCAAGTGGAATAACAGAGACCTTAAGCAACGACGACGGCAAAGCCAACAACGACGGCTCACAAAAAATATATTTCTTGTTTCCTCTTTACCTCTTTCTTCTCCGAGTCAAGTTTTGTGAATAGAAAACGAATAAGGCAAACAAATGCCTCCAACAACTCCAGAAAAGGTCTTTTCACGTTCTGTTTCTAGCGACAACAACGTGCAGGTGCTCAGCTCAATGCATTCCAACGTGCAGTTATTGTCTTTACTATTGTTCTTTGCCGTCGTCGTCGGCGTCGCCGTCCTCATTGCGTAAGCTCCCTAATGAAGAAACTGCTACAGATGGGTTGAAAGTTGGAGCTGAAAACAATGGGAGTTCTTTTCTTCTAAAAGATTTTACTTGACAGCCGGAATTTATACTGTAAACCCAATCTTTTCTATTTATTAACAGCTTGTTTAGTCTTCAATTAATTGACCATAGGGTACTCAATTTAAAAGCGGTATGTTGTTGCATTAGTTTATCGTTAGTTGTTTCTTGCATCATTTCTGATCAACATTATAGACTCGTAATGCATTTCTTCGGACTGGTATAGACTTTTTCACGGTTATAATTGCATCAGGGTAATCGGGACATGAATTACAGAGAGCAGAGGAGCCAACTGAGGTTTATCAATGATTGCTCACAAACATTTTTTTTCAAATATTGTGTTTTTCAGACAGCCAAGGGGACGTGGTGATTTTTGGCGTGATTTGTTGCAAATTGCAGGAAAACCATCTCAATCTCTTGGCAAATGAGTCGTTTGAGAGAGCGATCATGTGAAACTGACTCGCTCGCAGTTGTCCAAAAATTGTCGCATAGCAAAGCCATGTTTAGATCAAAAACCTTTCCTGTTCCCCAAGACTGAGAGCACAATCTATTAATTACTTAAATATGTTCTTAAAAACGTTTCAAATTTTCGACTAGAAATGTTCCGAGTCTTTGTCAGGGTACAATTATTAAATTTTAAAATTGTTGTCAGTGTTTGCATTGACTGCTGCCGAGGGATTTAAGGAGGCGTACATAAGCCCGTGGGAATGACTGTTCGTTCGTTGAACGTTCCGGAATAGAAAATAATGCAAAGATTCGAGGAGCAATCTCAGATTGTAATTAAGTTCATTTCTCTCGTGAATTTCGCAAATTCTGGGTGAATATTGTGGATCGTGGTTTGGCGTGTTGCTTGATCTGTTGATGGATTGTGGTCAGTCGACCATTATGGTAATGATCGTTGGCTTTCGCTAACGCAAGTAAAACTGCAATCATTGCATCGCACTATATGCACGATTTCCGTAATTTTTTCTTCCAGTGGGCAGTCTTTAGTTTTTTTTTTGGCTGCTGCCTAGGCCTTTGTAAATTATGCGTTTTTTTTACTAAAATGCTAATGCTTAATGTTCGAATTTCTTACAAAAATGCTTTTACACATTTTCAAAATTTCACTATAATGCTCAAAAAATGCTCAACAACCTTAATTCAATTAACTGTCGAAATCGATGAAAAAATTGTACTGGTTGTCACATAAATTGAACAATAACACTGTCACTCAGATAATTTCGAAATTAGAACGAAACAGGAATTGACGAACAATATTCGGTACGACTGTGTGGATTTGCAGGACTCTGGACGCTAGTCTCTAGTCTCTTTATTATCGCCTAGCTCCAACAAGTAGTTACAATGGCGAAACTTTACTTGCTTGCGAATCACAAGTCGACAACATTGCACTCTTGCTGTGTTTTAGAGCACATTCTACAGTTCTACCGTTTCTAATTACTGATTTCAGGATCAAATTCTAAAGATGATCGAAACTCTAATGCTAGCATTATGCTCGAATGCTCGCAAGTTACTATAATGCTCAGAAAAATGCCGGCATAATTTACAAAGGCCTACTGCTGACCGTCGGTCCGTCCTTAACAATAGGTTGTGCAAAATCCAATCAGCACACGAAGATAAGACACGTGTTCCAGCAAACGCACCAAGCAGCTCGACTTCTGATGACGTTCGTGTTGCGAGAGAACGGCAGTGCAACTCATGGTTTCAATCATAACTACAAAAGTAAGATAGCTGAAGCTTCAGTACTTCTCAAATTTGTAAGTAAATACTTTTTTCTTACAATATCCTGTTTTTGTCGAGCAATAAAGTAAGAATATTTACAGGCCATGTCAAAAATTTTAGTTTGGTGCACACAGTTACACTTACAGAAATACAACTAAATTTTAATGGATTGTAAATGTTTCTCTGCTTTCGGCTTGAATGAGTTAGTTTTTAAGTTACAGTCGAATATAAATAACAAAATCTAGCATTAGATCAAAATTTCTTTCATTTTACAAAAGAAATGTTTCGAAAAGAAGT
Source organism: Palythoa grandiflora (assembly GCA_026546935.2). Taxonomy (NCBI): domain Eukaryota; kingdom Metazoa; phylum Cnidaria; class Anthozoa; order Zoantharia; family Sphenopidae; genus Palythoa; species Palythoa grandiflora. The sequence goes on from JAOCPT020787631.1 coordinate 8,156, forward strand.
GGTACTCTGACAAAAATGTAACGAAATACTCTAAACCAGACAGACGCCACATACAATTAACTCTCCGAGTGCCTTTTTTAAAAAAGTTCAGATTGTGATGTGGTTATTGGCGTCCTGCAGTGCCCGTTTCACTTTCTCAGATTTCTCATAAACACATAAATACACCAGCAGGATCGGATCGAGCTTCTGATTCAAAGTAATGAATTCTTATTTTACATCCTATCGTATGGAGAAAAGATGAGCTGGTCATCAGTGAGCGCCGTGGTGAGGTCAGTGGCAGACCGCAGAAGATGGTGTCAAATTCTTGACGCCCTCATGGAGACCAAAGGGTACGAAGACGATAAGTAGCAAATAAGTATTTATGTTGATAGCATCATTTTGTCAACCACACTGAAAACTTCAATAGAATTAAGCAAGAGAGAAATTGAAACTATTTTAAGCTGTGGGGGGGAAAAGGCGAAATGATAAGGCAGCTAGTTTTTCTGTTTTTCAAACAGATAGGTGGGAGTTACGGCCCAAAATTCGTTATACAGTCACATTTCGTAACTTCTACCAACATTGTAATTGACTCACGTTTGCAAAAAAGTAAAAGGTTTGAAGATTTATTACAAAAAACAAGAAAAACTAAATCTGAATATATTAATACTACCTAGTTCTTTTTACTTATTCTATCTCTATTCCTGCCTCTAGTTTTCTAAGAGTAAACAGTAAACACATTGCAGGTGTTTTCAGCTTTCAATCAAGGCAACCTCGTTCCCAGGGCAACGAGGACACCATCAAGGTACAAAACCAGCCATTTTGGAACGCAAAGGAGTGTGGGTAATGTGGCAGACTCCACTTTAAAGGAAAATCAACTTTTCTCGTTGGTGGCGCTCTTCAAGACAAGACAGGATGGCTACGGCATTTCATTTTGGCTCTAAAACATTTTCTTCTCAAAATTCTGTTGCTTCATGTTTTGTTTTGATCTTTTCCCCTTTTTATAACGGGAATGCAACACAAACGTTCCAAACTCTCTAGTGCTGTTTATGACGAATTAATTATTTTGGTCTAAAAAATTCATGAAAAATTCTACTCAAAGTTTACAACCTCAATAAAACCTAGTGGTTCAAAACTAAGTTTGAAGTGTTTATGTTGGTATAAACACTATATCTCTATCACTTAAGAAACCAGGTCTTAACCCAGAAATTGCATTGGTAAAAAATATTAGTAAGCTCTCTATATTTACTTTTTTCAAATCAACGGCCTTATCTATTATCTTGGAGGCGGAAGAAATTCAATTTGACCGGTCCAGCGCTCTGTTCTTCCATTCACTCAAAACCACTTTTTATGTTATCCCTACATGAAAGCTACCTTTTGGGAAATTTGAAATTAGTAAACGAGATCCGAGTTACACGTTCTTTGTTTCAATGATCAATGATATTCCTAAAAACCTATCTGTATGTTTGTTTTCATTGAATAACTTGGAATTCCAACAACCTCCAAAAATATCCCCACATAACTTTCAAAAATATCTTGAACATACACGCGCTATACATTTATCAGCAATGAAAGCCTCACTCATTACCAAAATCTGTTGTGTTGAAGGATTTACAATCTTAGAAAAATACAAATATTAAGTTATCTTGGTTATATAATTTTACTTATAGTCCTTACTTTAAGTTTTTATAAAGGTGCGGCATGAAAATATAATCAAAAACGATGAAAGGAAATCCCGAGAAAATTCTTCCACTTTTTGATTATTATATTAAAAACAAAGACAAAATCCAAAATGCAACTCGTTACAGAGGATTGTTGTAGATTAAAGATGGATTCGATTATCTCTTCTTTTATTTCTTTCTCCAGCGTAGAATCGTTCCTGCGTCATGCCTCATCTTGACTGAGGCAGCCTCGGTTTCACGCACTGTCTGCCTGACTGCACTCATCAAGTTTTCGGCACAACCCACAAGAGTCTCTGTAGCTTCCATATCGGCCGCAGAGTCTGAAACAAGGCAGCCATACAAATAATCATTTTATAAAAGCAAAATAACTTCTCGCAAAATAGCAAGAATCCAGTTACAATATTTAAAAACTTTCAAACGACTAGACGTTTGTATCAAAGGAAGAAAGAACGTGTTGATGATAAAAGGATATTAGGTAAACTGATGGTAACTAAAATGGGAGAAAGGATGGCAGTGGTTATGACAGATAAAAAAGGAAACGGCAGGGGTGTAATGCAGAAGAGGTACTGGTGGTGGAATAGGAGAAAGCAGATAAAGCAATTAGGCGGAGGAAAGTTGGAAGACAGCGGTGATGACAGAGGAGGAGCTGGTGGTGAAATAGGAAAGAGCAGATAAAGCTGTTAGGTGGAGGAAGGAAAGAAGATAGCGAGGTGACAGAGGAAGTTCTGGTAGTGCAATAAAAGAACAAGGTAAAGCAGTTAGGTGGAGGAATGAAAGAACAGTGGTGGTGACCGGAAGTGCTGCTGGTGGAACAGGAGAAAGCAGATGAAACGGTTAGGTGGAGGAACGAGAGAACAGTGGTGGTGACAGAGGAGGTGCTGGTGGTGTAATAGGAGAATTATGTGAAACAGTTAGGGGGAGGAAAGAAAGACAATGGTGCAATGGTGGTGGTGATAGAAAAGATGCTGTTGGTGAAATAAGAGAAAGAAGGTGGAGGAATGAGAGAACAGTGGTGGTGACAGAGGAGGTGCTGTTGGTGGAATGGGAGACAGCAGTTGAAGAAGTTAGGTGAAGCAAGACAGAAAATAGTGGTGAAAGAGGTGATGCTGGTGGTGGAACAGGAGAAAGCTGGTGCAACAGTTAATTGGATGAAAGAGAGAAGATAGTGCTGGTGACGGAGGAGGTTCTGGTGGTGGAATAGGAGAAAGTAGGTGAAGCAGTTACATGAAGGAAAGACATAAAATAGTGGTGACAGAGGAGATGCTGGTGGAACAGAAGAAAGCAAGTGCAACAGTTAATTGGATGAAAGAGAGAAGATAGTGCTGGTGACAGAGGAGGTCCTAGTGGTGGAATAGGAGAAAGCAGGTAAAGCAGTTAGGTGGAGGAAAGACAGAAAATAATGGTGACAGAGGAAATGCTGGTGGTGGAACAGGAGAAAGCAGGTGAACAAGTTAATTGGATGAAAGAGAGAAGATAATGGTCATGACGAAGGAGTTGCTGGTGGTGGAACAGGAGAAAGCAGATGATGCAGTCAAGTGGAGGAAGAATGAAAATAGCAATGATAGAGAATATGCTAGTGGCGGAAGCAGGTAAACTAGTTAGGTGGATGAAAGAGAGAAGATAGTGGTGTTGACAGGCGAGGTGCTGCTGCTGTTAATGTTAGGCAATGGAAGCAAACAACAAAACAAAAAAAATACATATAAAAGAAAAAGAGTTTGGTGGTATTGAAGTGCAAGTTGGTTGGGGTGGAGGCGAAAACAGAATCGGTAGTAAACGCAAAAGATACTTATAAAACGGATTGTGTTAAAATGACGACAGATACAGGGACAGAGGACCTTCTGAAGAAGATTGACAAGAGGTGATGCAGTAAAAAAATATAAAGTTAAGAAAGTTAAGTTAAAAAATTTAAGCAAGTTTAACGTGGAAAAAAAATTATAAGATGACAATGAGATGATACACAAAAAGAGGTGATATTTAAACGAGGAAAGAGACAGGGCACAAGGGAGGCAACAGAAGAGGAAAAATCGTGATCAGTAAGTGACACGCTGGAAAACATGCGAAGAGGATAATCAAAACACAAAATAGAAGCACGACACAAACGATACACCAAGGAAGAGGAAAGGGAATGACAACGTTTAAAAGAAGATTTCAAAATTTTATTTTTTTACCGTTAGCACCAATCATTGTCGCCTTCACAGTTGCAACGATCTTAAGCTGGGTGCTAATTGTTGGAATTCGCTCTACCGTCTGCTCCATGACCTGAAAAACAAAAAAACAAGGATTTTTAATGACCTCCTACGCTACAACAGTATCTTCACTGTATAGATTTACATTTAAACCAAGAAGAGTAGTCCTCGTATTTTACCTGTCTGAGCCTCTTGTCTGAACACTGTTTAGCCACTTTGGAGGCATGTTTAACGACTTCTTTGCTCTCGTTGGCAATTTGTTTGGCAAGGGCAATCAACTCCTTCTTCGAATGAGGGGTGCCCTCCTCTTCTTCACTGTAAAGTAAAAAAAAGAATGGTTTGAGAACCGTGCAGCTAGGTTTACTACACGCAATAAAAAAACAACGCATCGTCTCGTAAGATCAATCAACAAATAATATTCAAAGCTTACGTTTTTGAATAACATCAAGGCAATACAAAGTTAAAATGACTTTTGGAATTATTCCTAATTTTGAAGACCATTTTTTATGAGTAAAGAGTTTTACCAATTACTTAGCTGTCATGTAGTGATTCATGGATGTGGAATAGCTGATTAACCTTAGTTCCGTAAAAACGAAACTTTTTCTAAAAATTTTAGTTAACGTCTTAATTATAAAAATCGGCATCAAGGTCTCGGGTAACACTAGCTTTAACATCTACCTCATAAACTTTGACATCTGAGCAAACAGCATAGCCATCTTTTTGGCAGCCTGAATGATATCGTTTCCTTGTTCTTCCCACTTTAGGGCCTCTTTGTGCAACTGATGTGCGGCCAACTAAAGGAAAAACGTAAGTGTGCGCCTTTAATTACGATAACATACAGTGCTGCAGCATGCTTAATTTTTTTCCAGTAACACCGTTATGGTTCAATGGTTTCTAGAGCACGGTCCATTTTGTTTACGACTGCCTCTTTTGATATTGACTTGTTGAAATAACAAAGAAGAGTAAGAATCGCAATTTCTATAACACGTATCACCATTTCAATATTCCCTTTTTCATATAACACGTAAAAACAATCCAAAATTAATGGAAATTAAATTATAAATACAAAGCCTGACTGCCAGACACAGGAGGGTGGCGAAGGGACGAGTGCCTCCCAACTTTATGACAAAGTTTCATATGTTTTTCAAAAATATCAATTTTTAGTGAGCTTTTAGTCTTTCAAGGTACTGCAGCTCAGAGCTTAACAAATTTACGACCCTTTTAAGACTTTTCAATACCAAAAATCCCATAATTTAAGACCACCAAAACACGGTAAATAGAAACAAGAGAATGAGAATTTATCAACATGTGATCCCAAGTGTCAACAGCCTATGCCTAATATATTATATATTTTTCACTTGAGATTTGCAGAGTGGAAACTTGAAGAAGTTAACTGACACTCTCCTCAAAATTATTTGAATGCGATCTTCAAAACTTGATTCTGAGAAACGAAAAATATTACTGAACAAATATTTGAGACCTTTTAAGACCTCCACAATGAATTTGGGCAAATTGAAGACCTTTTTGAGGCCTTGAAAATTTGAAATTATGCAATAATTGAGCGAAGTTCTTGTTAATATACCTTTTCATCACAGTGCGGCAAAATAAAAGAATTTTTTCCTATATTCCAGCGATGGCTCCTGCACTAGTACTTACATTCCAGTTAATAGCACAGTTCAATTCATTAGCTCTGCATGGATTCATTTTTTCTTCTAATTTATTCCTTAGTGAGAGAACGGCGAGACGGCAAAGGATTAGAATCGAGGAGAAAAATTTGAAACAGTACTTTGAATACAAACTCTCCTTGCTAAGAAAACAGGAATTTGCTATGCAAATAGTTTGAAAGAGTATTGATGTATGAGATATGCGCCACAGATAATAAGTTGCAGCACTGAAATTTTAATATTAATCTAATGACACTATTTGATTGACAGATAGAAAGTGGCTGCGGACCTTGACTTCCTCTTCACTGCTCGCAGTTGATTTAACTCACCGCCATTGGATTATCCTCTGGGGGCTGCTCCAACAAGAGTTGTGCCCTTTCATCAATCATTTCCTCCTCAACTGGTGGGGGTGGTCTAGGTGGGGGCGCAGTGTCACTTGGGGGGGGAGGGCGAGGCGGAGCTTGTTCCTGCTGACCTTAATGTAGAATTTTGAAACATTTAAACAACACCCAAATTAGTTCTTGAGAATATTAAATACTTTAGAGATTAAAACTTTGAAGATTGTTTAACTGACATCTTTATCTGTGTTATTTAACTTGTACGCTGTGGTTTGTCTATTACGATTCCAAACAAATTAACTTCTTGAAAGAGTACCTTTCCATGCCAAGTGTTTCTATGAAACCAAAATAATACAAAACCCACGTGAAAGACCACGGTTCCTTTAACTATAGCAGACACGTAAAAAGCATCACATTGTTAAGCAAATTCCTTCGAATACCCCATATTATTGAGCGTGCGAAACCATAAAAAGTTGATCAAATCAATGCAAATACAGCAAAGGTGCATGTTGTCTTGCCTTCAGCCTTCCTGATGCCTGAGGTTCTGCAGCTTCTTTTTATCTGAATCTGTCACGGAATAGAACAAAGCACTGCTCGCCAATGAGACCCCTCAACTCCCAGATGTTATCTCTCGCCATCTTCTTCGGTGCCTTCCCAAAGATTATATGCATTTTACAAGACCTCCCAGAATGGTGGCGGTTAACTTTACAGGTCTGGTAACGCACCAAAAACATCTCATTTTTAGCATAACCATCTTGGAGGAGCTGACAGTTGATGTTTATTTCCATAAAAGTGACGCATTTTAAACGCTACCAAAAATCAGCAAAAGTGTATACTATGCCCAAATGCCGGCATATATTATGCCGTCTGGCATGTAGGGCAGCAACAAAGGTACTCCACTCCTGCTTGTTTTGGGCCAGCTTCTGAATGGTTCCCCATGTGTGATGGAGGGTCTTGAGCTCCCCTTCCACAGTTTGACACCAGGTGTTCTTGGGTCACCCCCGCTTCCACTTCCCCTCTGGTGTCTAGTGAAGAGCTGTGCGGGAGATGTTTTTTGGTTCTTTTCTCATCACGTGGCCAATCCATCTCCATTGCCTTCGCATGATGATGATGTCCATTCTGTCTTGGTTGCAATGGGCAAGAAGATGTTGATTGGAGATGGTCTCGGGCTAGAACACGCGTAGGATTCTTCTGAGGTTCTTTGTGTGGCATGAAAACAAGTCTTATTCCGACAGTTTTAAAGCCCTTAAATTTTAGATTCACTTTAAAAGTTGGGTTTTCACCGGTACTTTTAAACTGCTAGTCTAGTTACCGCCAATGAGCATGAATCTCCAGTAACAGGATATATTTAGACGTTTTACCGTTATTACTGTTTTTTATGAAAATCAAAGCATTCATTCACATAGACACTTACTTATGTGCATTGCGCTAATATCTGGGGGTGGAGGAGGGAATTCTTCTTCTGCTGGAGGCAATGACGTGATTACCACTTTCCTGACTTCATGGACCGCATCCCGAACCTTTCCAATGAACAAACAATTATGATTTTTTTATCATATAATTATGTGAAAATCCAAACTAGTTTATGAAACAAAAAAACAACAAATCTCAGAATCGACCACTTCATAGTTCCTGAAATGTAACCAAGCCTCTAAATGAAACCGAGGCGAAGGTTGACACGGCACAGTTAGAGAAGTGAAAATAATTATCATAAGAAAGAAACTTATTAGCATGTAGATTGTTTCCACTTCTCTAACTGTGCGAGGTCAACCTTCG
>JAOCPT020788320.1:0-15767 GCA_026546935.2 Palythoa grandiflora
AGCCATTTGCCTCATAAATAGGGTAGGGAAAATAGAATATTTTGGTCATAAATAGGGTAAGGGTTTTGGGAAGTGGGCAGCACACACATACCCAATTTTTTTGGGAGTACCCCCCCCCCCCGGGGCAAAACTGCAAAGTTTACACATCATTTATTTACTTATTAAAAATTACATATACACTGAGCCTAACAGTGAGCAGGGCATATACCCCATGTGCCATCTACTTGAACCAAGTTCAGTGATCTAATCCCCATATGGGTTTCAGCTCAGGACTAATACCTGGTGTGCCATCTACTAGAACCCCTCCCCCTTCCTTCAAGGATGGGGGTACACACCCTAAGTTAGGGTAGGGAGGTGCCAACCAAGCTCTAAAATCCTGACCTTGTTTATGACATATGCGTTAATGAACAAGTGTGAGGTCAAGGTGCATGTGCGTGGCTGGATATTAGCCAAGTTCTTTTTTTGCGTTATTATGGACTGAGACGAAGTCAAGGTCCATGAAAATGCAAAAAAGAACGAGGCCAATATCCAGCCATCTTGACTGAACAAGCTTGTTCAATAAAGGATTTATTATATGGCTAAAGAATTTCACTTTACTATTGTTTTCCATAAGACAAAAAAGCTTCCATGTCTTCGTATCACTTTGCGATATAATTTTTGTATTTTTTGGTTTTTGTTTACAAATAACTTTACGAAACTCGTCTCTGTATATTTTTTGTTTGACTGACCTTTCCCCCTTTTTGCGACTCCACTGCCAAAAACTCAATGTGTAATCCGCTACACGCATTTTTTTCTTGCGGGAACAAAACGGACAATCCCAAGAGGGCAAGATGGGCGTATCTTGCCCGCTCATGTAAACAATTTGAACACAGAATTCGCTTCATCTTGCCCGCTCAGCGAGCCTGCCATATGATAATGTCGTATTATCCTCACTATGTACGGCCAAATAATGAACTGTCCGTGCGCGCGGGCTGCATATTAATTTACCGTCTTCATCCTAACTGGCTGCAGAAACTGCCTCGTTCGACCAACAAGATTGTGAGGATACCATTTATATGCCATTTTTTGACAAAATATGACTGATTAATGCGGCATGAAGTTGAAACATAATGATGCTAATTTATATAACCAGTCCACTCTGTTCACTTTGGTTATACAACGTTTTAAGAGATACGTATCCATTGAGGCGTTTTTTGAATAAAGATGACGCAGGCGGAGTATACAGTAAGTGGGTCAGTATACATTATATCAAGGTTACTCGATAGTCCCTAAAAACAAGACACCTTAGGAAATGTAGGAAAAGGTTGGCGGGAGTATTCCTTACACCAGTCCGTTTTAAATTAGCAGTGAATACGAAATCTTTGCTTGTACGATTAGACTCTTATTCAGTTACCAATACTTTTGCCGCTTTGTCTCATCGTTACTATGTGTTAAGGCTTTACATTTTGACTGGACAGGTGACTATAATATCTGCAAACGATAGAATGTGAAAAATAAACAATTGGCCGAGAAGCAAGTACCTCTTTGTTATTGGTTTCAGCAAAACAATTTGTTTTTATTTAACATAAGAATAGATAAAAACTTGCTACCAAACTTATGTCTGTTCTTAATTTGTTTCGTCGTCGGCATCCCTCCGTCTACGAGAGACGATGGAGAAGCTCCTTGTAGTGGTAGGTCTCAGCGGCACCTGCGGGAGTGGCTGAAGAGTTTCGCTAGCACTTGGCATAGATGAATGTAAAAGTTTGCTGTGAGTGGTTTTCTCTTAGTTTTTGTCTTGATCTTTTTTTAGCAAGGGTCGTGTTCCTCGCAACCTCTCCCTCCCGCACACCATTTCTCACAGTCAAGCGCCAGAACGTACGGTCGTCAGCGAGGCTCTCCCAGGAGGAAACGTCAATGTCGCACTGCTTCAGGTCACTCTTGCAGACATCTTTGTAACGGAGGCGGGGGCGCCCGATCAGTCGTGAGCCCTCTGACAGTTCGCTGTAGAGGAGATCCTTTGGGATGCTGCCAGGTTCCATCCTTTGCACGTGCCCAAGCCAGCGCAAGCGTCTCTCTCGCAAGATGGCCATCATGCTCATCATGTGGGCAGGTTGCAACACCTCCATGTCTCGTACCCTGTCCTGCCAGCCGATATGAAGGATGCGTCGCAGACATCTTACGTGAAAGCTGTGGAGTCTCCTCACCTGCCTTTCGTAGGGGTCCAGGCCTCGCTGCTGTAGAAGAGGGTGCTGAGCACACAGGCCTGGTAGACGCGCAGCCTGGCCTTATCCGTGAGGATGGGGTTGTTTCAAACTCTCTGGTGTAACTTAGACATGACTGCTGCGGCCTTCAGGTGATCCTGCTGCTGAGCGAGCGAGCGTGAGATCGTGGACGCGAGGTAGGTAAAATCGTCCATATCATCCAAAACGTGTCCATCGACGGTGATGGTTTGTCTATATCACTGATAAACATAAATTGATAAACCTCTTAGAACGTATGCCAAATTAAACTTGTCTAATTTAGTGTCGCCGAATCCATGGAAAGAATGCGAATATTGTATCTCATTGTAGGTATAATAATATGAATATTTCGGTAGGGCCCCTCTTGCAAATGTATTTTGTGAGCCATGTGTGTGTTTTGTTTTAATAACGTTGTTCATTTACTGTTCTCACTTAGTGAGTGGCTCCATCTGAATTGTCCTTCAATTGTTGAAGGATTTAATGGAACCAAAACCAATTGTGGAATTACACACAGCTATAGGTATCCTGCTGATGAACAGTAACTGTTTTCTATTTATTTTTGGCAGCATATATAGTTTATGTCTGTTAACGTTCACATTTCAATGATAAATTTGCCTTATGGTTTTGAACAGAAAACCTCTTAAGGTTAACATATACCTTCATGGGTGTTTGCGTCAAAACGATATACAAAGCGTCTGTTTTAACTCTGTAGATACCTAAACCCATATATCAAATCAAAGCTTATATAGCGGGCTTTCGAACTATACTAAAAATTTTGAATTATAATGATTGTTTAGAAAGTTACAAGTCCAAGCGATTAATGATATTTTTAAAATGATTTAATTAATCCGCCAGTTTACAGATCAAAAGTGCTAAAAAATGTGTCTTTAGTTTTTTTATACTCAATTCCAGGGGAAAGTTACGGCGCTTTTTCGAATTAGGGTTTAACAAATGTCTATAGATTGCGCAAAAATTGATCTAAAAAAGATTTCTCTAAAAATTGAAAAATCGCTGGCACTTTTTTGTTCTTCATATATTGAAAAAGCTATCATGCAAATTTTTGGGGGAAATGAACAAATTCCCTTTGAGTTAGAACTCTGGAAAGGCGACTTCTAAGCTCATCTTTAGAGAACGTAGAAAACTAAAAATTAGTTTTAATTCAAATGTTTTAGCCGACTTAGTTCGAAAGTCAGCTCTATAAGATTTAATTTAATATATGGGTTTAGGTATTAAACCAGACGCACTTTAACGTTTTGATGCAAAGCATCCCTGACGGTAACCTTAACATAAAATATCCTCTTTAGTCTAAAAAATGGAACTTTGCCTTGGACCATGCAAGTCGGTAGCGTTTTGTTAGTCAAAGTCAAGAGAGAGCCCTTTAGTCAAAAAAATCTGCCCACACCGTAGGTCAAATTTACTATTTTATATGCTCATTTTAGTTGCAGATCACGGAGAAGCTACAAAGTTACCATATAAACAATTGACGAATCAACCCCAAAGCATTGTACAGAGCGAGTGCTTCATACCTATGTTATTTCAAGAATGAAGATTAGCACTTTCATTCAGTGTGCTGTAAAGTTTCTGATAAAAGAACCGCCACTTCCCTCTAGCATTTGCGGCGAGCTATACCGACGTCCTTGTTTTGCAAATATGACAGAAAAATATAAGTGTCTGACAACTCGCAGTTATTCATTATCTGACAATCCATTGTCTGGTTGCTGAGCCATCTCAAAAGTCTTAACTTCTCAGTTAATAGGAGATTTATTTTGTTTTATTTGTGCTTTAGCGAGGTCACTCTTAAAAGAACAAAGATTCTACGGTAATATACTCCAACTGAAACAGTTTGAACCCTACACCTTTGATATATCAAGTTTCACATGAAGTTTTAGAGATCTGACCACCAAAGTATCCGCGTATAATTCTGTGATATTATGTGTATCATTATCTTTGTAAAATTTACAAAAACAGCATATAATCCTCCAGGCAAATCGGACTACCTACCGAGATGTTATTGGAAGGCAATCCCTTTTGAAAAAGGCGGCAAGTTCTAAAAGATATGTTAGTACTACCAACTGAAGAAAAAAGTCTACTTCATTGACAGAAATATAGAATGACTTTATTTTTCAATTTTCTCTTTGTATTAGGTTTTATAAATACTGTATCTCCCTTAACGAAATCTAAGCCTATTTGAACATAAGACATTCTCCTAATCTCATAAAACTGGGCGTTAATTGTTTGATAATGAGCAATTTTGAAAAATGTTTTGTTTTGATTAAACTAGCCAGAATGATTATTCAAAGCTGTCTTTTAAAACTACTGAATGATAAATCTCTTTCCCCTTTTGATTCATGGTAATAGTCAGCGGGAGATGGCAACTGAATTACAAGTAACTGACTTTCCAATTCTCCTTGAAACTTTGTAGGTCTGCTTTATCCACATGCAAACATAAGCAAAGCCTCGAGGATACTCTTTTATTCTGCTATCTGTCAAAACACTTGTAACATTAAATTTAATAAAATAATTAGCCAATCATATCCATTGAAAGTTTGTTTATAATCAGTAATTTTAGAGTTAACTGGTGTTGATCTCACTATGCAATTACAGTGGATACGCAAATTATTTTCTGGTTTAGAAAAGGAAGGTGATAACACTAACAATTATCTAGTTTAACAAGAACTGAAAAGAGTCATTTCTAACTGGTCAGTTGACAGAGCAATGGAACTTTACAGGGACAACGCACCATTTCAAAACTATCAAGAATATAAAACCTTTAATACTAATCAATTTCCTGACGGAGTGGAGATTGAGGACAGTGCATCCCATCAGTTTCAAAATCTGAGATGTTCAAATGAGACGATTGGTGTCCGTACAGGCTCACAAATGATCATTCCCACTCTTCCAGCTTTTTCAAACCTTCTTTTTACCATGGGTCATGGGAATCTCTCTCAGAGAATAAGAACCAATACTGGTAAGTTCATACTTTGTGGCTCAGGTCTACTGTGGACCTCTATACTAACAGCTAGTAAACATTGATAAGTATGGAGCCTGAAGTCAGTTACATGAAAGCTTAAAGTAAAATAAGATATCAAGCAAGCTCTAGTAAATTAGGTCTTCCTTAAGTTCTCAATTTGGCCTTTTAATGTTAAAAACACATACCTCTACATATTCTTGGAATACCCAATAAAAGCAATGAATATTTTCCAATTTTCCTTTTATGTCTAACAATGTTACCTGAGCTTGTTTTACCTACAAATATCTTACAGATAGACATTTGTATTTGTGCAAACGATAGTGTTAAACTCGTTCTTTGCAAGAAATCATACATATTTCTACAACAAATTTTGTAAATAGTTTTAACTATAACTCATCTTTTTAATTTTTATGTTATACATATCTTCAAAATAAATATTATTATTATTAATATCATTATCATCATCATTATTAATGTTATTATTATTAAAAATGATATGTCTTAGTTTTGGTAATAAGGTATGTTCAGCTATCACAAAAGTGCTTCGTGAAATATTCTGTTATAAAGTAAAGATGATTTTTGATACCCTTCGATTAAATTGTAATATTTCAAACAAAGTTTTGATGTGCAAAACTTTTTAAATATACATTTTGAAAAATAAACATTTTTGACAACAAAGTCATCTTGAATGCACTGGCCACGATCAATTCTGCATTCTGTGTCTGTTAGGTTAATCTGATGAGCAATCTCAGATTTAGATCTTAGATTGCTGACAGTTTTTGTTGCAGTGTGATTGTTTTGAAACAGAGCCTCCAAATATCTTCATTGTAACAGAAGATTTAAGCTTCATAACTGAAAAGATCCGGAGAAAGAGACAGAAACGTTAAAAAGGGTTCACCGTGTACCACAATTTAGTTTGTCAGACAAATCCTTTCAAAACTTTGCCGACAAAATTGTGTCATCCAAGTCCGAATAACTATACTGGACTCGACTTATGGAAATTTAAACCCTATCGTCCGCGTTCCAAACCATGCTCTCTATAGACAAAGATTGATCACTAATGATAATACCAAGATCAGTGAATAACAACAAGTTGTAAGAAATGAAAGGAGACGATATTTATGACGGAAAATACACTGTATATCGGAACACTCGATAACCTTCACACAAAGAAAATTTAATCAAACCAACCAGCATTTTCTTATTACATTGGAAAACTTACAAATAGGAGAATTTTTCCGAAAAAATAGTGAAGAAGTTGAAACTATAATAAGATTGATAGTTAACAGTATAGTACTACCTGAATTAAAATATCAGTACACGGCAAAATGCCTCGCAGAATACCTTTTATTCCTAATAGTATCACTAAAGGAATATGTTAGGTCTCTTTGACTACTAAAACTTACCCTCGATGACAGTGGAAGAAATAGTTGACGACTATAGTTTAAACTGAAACTTACATTAAAATCACACTTAGAAAAAAGTTGCACTAAGCAGTACTTAGCAAAGTTTGGTTTGAATAATTAATAGTAATAAGCAATTTTCAACATCTTGATATTTAATAACTCTATAATATTTGTGGCGAAAACTCAATGCCTTGTTTATTAAAACTTAAACTACAATCAGTAATCAATGAAACATCTAATGTTTTGCTGCATGGTTTCAAGTGCAACAAAACAGGTTTTACACAATAACTGAAGAAAGAAAAACATTCATTCGTTTGTACTAACCATTCATCACTATTCACTTCGCTTTGGTAAATTAATTAAGATCGATCATAAATAAGATTCTTGTGAAGAAGCTTACGTTATTTAGTAGTTGTATAAATATTCAGCTTGGAAATAACTATAGAAGAAATGTTTGAGTTGACACAAGATTCTCAACCGAAACTTTTTGCTGTTCTTTTCCGCGGCTGCCATTTTCTCACACAAAATTCGGAGGTTGTGCCAGCCATGAAAGCCGTTAAAATCCAGAAAGCCTCTTCAACAACAACAATAACTTTATTTACACTCATATTAATCAAAGGAAATGACATGTACACTTACAAGAATAAATTCACAGGAATAAGAGTGTAGGCCACCTGTATATAATCACAAGGGCTAATCAAGACAGATGGCTTTTAGACAAGTAATTAAAGTGCAAGATAAGAATATTCAAATTGCTATTGGAATTTGTAAACTAAAAATACAAGTTAAAGACAATTTTAAAATAAGTAAATAAATAAAAACAAAACAAAATAAACGGCGGAAAGAAAACAAAAATAAATTTCCCAGTGCTTGAAAAGCTTAATATTCGGAAATGAAGCGTGATTTTAATTTTGATTTAATTGAAAAGAAACTCAGAGATTTAATTTGAGTTCTTCGTCAACAGAGTTCCAGAACTATGGTCCGTAAAAGCGTATGTTATGCAGTAAGTAGTTTGTGCGTATGAGAGGCAGAGTATATGTCGTTTTTGAAGCAAGTTGAGTATTATAATGGTGCTGATGTTTCACAAGACTGAAAAAATCATTAAATGCTTTAGGAAGACGGTTTTTTGTAATATTGGTGCAAGAAAATTAATTATATCTGGCAATTTCATTAAGTCCAGATTTTTAAAGATTGGAGGCGTGTGAGATTGAAAATGAGAAAAGGTGCTAATTGCTGGAATCGCTCATTTTCTATCTCGGCGGTTGTAGCGATTGAAGTTTCGCGACGAGAGCAATATATGGGAACCTGGAGTTCGAATTTAGTTGAGATAGTAGGGCCAGAAACCATTGCACCGCGTGTGTCTTTTGAAAAAAAATGGCGTCGCAAACAGCTTCTACTGTGAGTGAAGAGATTTTTTCGGAGGAAGTACAGAAATGTCCTTGTCTCTACAACAGACTTTGTAAAGAATACAAAGAAAAATACGTAAAAATCAAATGTTGGAGGAAGATCGGAGAAAAGTTTTCGCTTAAGAAGCAGAAAAAAAAATTCAAGAATTGGAGGACAACGTATGGTCGGCAGCTCAAAAATCTAAAAAAGGTACCGTCAGGATCGGGAAGAAATGCCGTTCGTAAAGGGCGAAGCGAGATCTTGCTCCTCAAAGAACACCTTTGAGTCAAACTTAAACGATTTCAAAGAACGCCTTACTAATCAGAGGCTACTCAAAAACAACTATAGATAATACACTGGCCAAAATCAAATTTGAAAACAAAAATGCATCACTAAAATCTAAACCAAACTAAAAAAAACCGCATTTTGCCCTTTGTCACAACATTCAACCCAGCGGCTCCAAATATTAAATCAATAATTATGGAAAACCGCCATATAATTCAAAATCAATTGCAGCTCAAAATTATTTTCCCTAGACCACCAATAATGTTTAACAGAAAAACGCATGTCCCTGAAAGACATGCTTGTACGAGCGAAACTTCAAAACAAACGCAACAACACGGTAAGCCTGTGTGAAGTATAAAATACAACTAAATAGAGAACATCAAAAACTAAACGTATTCAAATTATGAGCAAAGTCGCGTAGGCCCATTACCCTTCTTGCGCCGGCCGTCGTTAACCATTTTAGTCGAGATTGTAGCGATTATATTATGCTATATGCATGCCGGAGACCTAAGAATCGCTTCCGTCGCTCCAATCGCTCTGGTCGATAAATAATTTTGTTAGGGACGGTAGTGACGGGAGCGATTATATGGAAACCGAGCTATACAGACAAATTGTTTCCTGATTGAAAGATCGGAGCAAAACCAATAATTGGCTATGCCGCTTACTCCATAGTATTCTAACTTTTTCAGTAGTATTTTATGATCTCCTGTGTCGAATACTTTTCACAAAATATCGGAATCACTCTTGCAATTTTAAGTTCATCAATTTTTTCAATGTTGTTGACCTGATTGGATAGAGCGCGTAAACTCTACTGCTGATTGGTTACATTTTTCACATGCGTTCTCATTGGTTATATCGATTATTTTTCACATGTGAACATAAAGCGTACGTATTTTTATTACATGTATCACAAAAATTTCTTTATGTAAAGCTCGTTTGTATAAATATATACGCTATATTTTCACATGTGAAAAAACTCGATATGACCAATCAGAACAGCGTATAGCCACTTTCACGTGTCAAAAATCTAACCAATCAGCAGAGAATTTCAGGGCTACGTCCAATTAGATCATCTATTATTTTTCAACATAAGAACAAGGCTAGCTTAAAGCAAGAAATGGCTTCCATTTATGAAATAGGTCACTGAAATTTGTTATAATTCTTTTCAATGATGTAAACAGTTGCAAATGTTTGAATTCAGATATTTTTACTGCACTAGTTCTTCAGTGCACAACTCCTTATCCTTGAAACAAACTCTGGGTCAGCGTAGGGTTTTCTATACCACATTCTTCAAGTTTCAAAGGGGATAATGCAATGTGATTCTTATCCATTACCAGTTCTACAGCAAGGCAACGCATGTGACAAGAAAATAAAAAGGAACCCGAACAAAAAGCGGACAAGAACCGCCTTCACCCCACAGCAAGTCAAGAAAATGGAAGAAGAGTTTAACAAGAATAAATATCTTTCAGTGGCAAAGCGTAACGAGCTTGCGACATCTCTCAAGTTGAAGGAAGAACAAGTCAAGATCTGGTTTCAAAACCGTAGGACAAAGTGGAAACGCAAGCTTGCTTCAGAGATGGAATTCAGACTGAGTCCCATAGGACGTTTGTACCATCCTACTCCAATGCAATCTTCGGGTAATCAGTGCTACCGCCGAGTTCCTGGCTACATGTCCAACGGAGGTTATTACCCGTATGGTAAACTAGCTGCACAGCGTCAGGTGACCTCACCAACTGTTAACACAACATCAGTCAATCCATACGCTCCAAACGGCACTTATTCCTCATATCAGACTATCTATTGAGTTGCAAACAGAAGACGATATTCTAGTATTGCCACATGCCCAGTGTTTGTACTGAAACTGCAAGATTTCCTTGACAAATAAAATAAGATGTACTGAAACAATTTTTTGGTACTCATATAAAAAACACTTGTTTTTTTACGAACCACTGTTTAATACCTGACTTTGATTGAACTGTTGAAACCAAGTACATCAGTGGTAAAGTGTGCGCTTCAACTACCAACTATTAAAATCACAGCCACACTCAGTTGAAATTGCAATGTCTAGCACATGCCCAAAAGTCCGGTCGAAATAACAAAATAGAAATAACAGATGATGAGCTAAACGTTTGAAAACGTTAACGTTTTAATACGATTTATTATGTTTCACCTTGGAGTTGTTCATAAGTAATTTGAATAATATTTATCTTTATAAGAATAATGGAATATGGTAATATAACAGCAACATACGGGTCTCCAGAGAGGGTACACCGCTCTTTTCAAAATTTATAGCTATATTTTTGGTGAAAATATATCAATGTTCACTTGTTCAGCAAAATGCTCGATGCTACATGGTTTGCCGAGCGTGATAGCATAAGATAAAATATCTTTGGACAGAGGTGATGTAAGCGATTCAATTGGTCTGAAATCAGGTTTAATGTCCAAAAAAAGAGATATTGGGATAACAGTCTGATAATTATACTGAATATGGTTCATTGTATAGTTATTGATTGCGTTCGACGTTACCCTTGCGTAGGCGGAAGAAATCTTGATTTTGTGGTTGATCCAAATCGACGCCATCTTGGATTTATTCGAGAGGGTCTGACTTCCATTCCTGTGCAGGCGGAAAAAATCTCGATTTTTGTGGTTGATCCAAATTGACGCCATCTTGGATTTCTCTGCTCTCATATTTTTCTTTGATGATGAATAGGTAAAGTAAAATGCAGTATGTTAATCTGTGATTACTTCTAGTAATAATAATAATAGTAATAGTAATAGTCTTTATTTATCCTTTGAGCAAACATCAAAAGTTTACAAGGGTAAAACGAAATAAAAGCTAACTAATCAACTGGCCGACGCATTAAATAGTTTCTTTAAAAACTATTTACTTAAAGTTTGAGCATGTAACAGATGCATTCACTGATCGAAAGCCTGTTATTAATTCACGCACAGTTACTTTAAAATCTCTTTTATTTCACCATTTATACATCATAGGTGAGCCTTCGTTTACATCATTTACTTTATCAGCATATTTATATGCCTGTCTTTCTGATCGAGATACAAACTTAAATAAAAAAACTGTACCAAGAAAAGTCATCAAGTCGATTCTCTTATAATTTTTAAAGCGTTGTTACCTTAATTTAATTCATAATTAATTCTTTTTCGGCACGATCGGAGATCATTTCTCCAACTTCAAAAGCCACAAAATGCATACAAACTACGCATGAAAATTATTGCATCGTTTCCATATTTTACTCCAGGGTTCAAAGTTTTAATTTTCTTCCAGGTGAGCGCAAGCTCAAAGTTTGTGCGCACAGCTAAAACGCCCGTAAAGACGACGGAGACGGATTGAAAAATGTAATTTTGTTTCTAACAGTGTAAAGATCAAGGATTCTTTTTTACAACTGCATATTTGTTTTCAGCATCAGAAATTAAGAGGGTTCGCGATTTCTTATTGCACTTACAATTTGCATATGGGCGCACCTGCTCCATTAAACATGTTTATTTAATCACATTTGGTGTATTCTGGTCGCATATGCGGCCCATTAGTAGTCAACTCTGAACTTTGTGTTCCCTTACGATTTGCAGCACGACTACTACGATAATATGTTATTAAACAAATTTCTAGAGGGGCCAAATGGCGTTGTTACGGGTCGCTAACTTTGAATCCTGTATTCCCTTACGATTTTCAGCACGATTACTACAATGATCTGCAATTAAGACAAATTTCTAGAGTGGGGCCACGTGGAGTTGTTACTGTTCGCTAACTCTGAACCCTGGACATATTCCTCTACGATTTGCAGCACAATTACAACAATGATTTTGTGGTTAAAACAAATTCCTACAAGGTGAGTGTGTGGAGTTGATACTGATCGCTAACTTTGAACCCTGTATTCCCTTACGATTTGCTACACGATTACTACGATGTGTCATTAAAAAAAAAGTAAAAAATTCCTACAGAAGGAGCAAGTGGAGTTGTTACTGATCGCCAACTTTGAACCCTGTATTCCCTTACGAATTGCAGCACGATTACTACGATGATTTTGTGATAGAAACAAATTCCTACAGAGTGGGAGTGTGGAGTTGATACTGATCGCTAACTCTGAACCCTATATTCCCTTAGGATTTGCAGCACGATTACAACGATGATCTGTGATCAAAACAAATTCCTGCAGAGGGGACAAGTAGAGTTGTTACTTGTGCTAAACCATCGGTACAAACAAATCGAATGGAACTTCTTCTTGCACGTCTTGCAGGTGAGTTTGGGTAGCGAGTAGTTGGACGCGTGAATTACTGAGAAGCAAATCATGCAATCGTCCACGCCTTCGAACCTCTTGTCCACATTGCGTTTCCACAGGATCAATCCGTCCATTATGCTCCCATTCTACCAACAAACAAAACGTGTTGCTAATTTAGAACATAGCTAAAAGCTAAGCGAAATCCTTCTACGAGCCAAGTGGCCCAATGGAGCCGGTGCTTATCTCCGGTTTCTGTAGTGTTAAATGGATGAGAGTCATTGACTCCCCCTGGACGGGACACTAATCCATCGCAGGTTAGCCACCAGCAGAAGCTGGTACCATTTTACCGAATTCGGGAAGATGGAAAGCTGAGTCAACTTTGGCGGAAAAGGTCACACAAATGTTCAACACTCGGCTGAGCCGGGGTTTGAACCCGGCACCTTGAAGGCAAAGAAATGTTGAGATTATTTTTGATTTCACGTCCTCGTCGACCCAAGAAATTCAAAATAGGTCTTTTCTCTGCTTTAGCGACAACGACGTGCAGGTGCTCAGCTAGATGCATTCCAACGTGCATTTATTGCATTTACTATTGTTTTTTCATGTCGTCGTCGGCGTCGCCGTCCTCGCAGCTTAAGGTCTCTATTATCATGGTGATACCGGTGACATCCTAAAGGCCCCGTCCACACCGAAGATGCTTTATAAACAACTAAAATGTTTTCTGTTCACACGAAAACGATGAAAATGACCGTGTGGAACCTGGGCATTAGTTAACATGCACAGTGATGATATTGCACCCGCCATTGTGGACAGTGAAAACGAGTTACATGATCAAGCGTTTACGAAAAAAAGCGTTTACGAGTGTCCACACGAAGACAATAGGTAATCGTTTACAAAATATTCATTTCGAAAGCCGTTTTGAAAAATGAGCTTTTGCGAATTGTTTTGATATGGACGGGACAAGTAAACTAAGAAATTAGCGTTTATATGCGAAAGCGTTTTGTGTGGACAACAACCGTCTTCATGTGGACAACAACCGTCTTCGTATAAACAACAACTGTCTTTGTGTGGACAACAACCGTCTTCGTATAAACAACAACTGTCTTTGTGTGGACAACAACCGTCTTCGTGTGGACAACAACTTTCTTCATGTAAACAACAACTGCCTTTGTGTGGACAACAACCGTCTTTGTGTAGACAACAACTGTCTTCGTGTGGACGACAACCGCCTTCGTGTAGACAACAACCGTCCTTGTGTGGACAACAACCGTCTTCATGTGGACAACAACCGTCTTCATGTAAACAACAACTGTCTTTGTGTGGACAACAACCGTCTTCATGTAAACAACAACCGTCTTTGTGTGGACAACAACCGTCTTCGTGTAGATAACAACTATCTTCATGTGGACAACAACCGTATTCGTGTAGACAACAAACGTCTTTGTGTGGACAACAACCGTCTTCATGTGGACAACAACCGTCTTCGTGTAGACAACAACCGTCTTTGTGTGGACAACAACCGTCTTCGTGTAGACAACAACCTTCTTCGTGTGGACATCAACTGTCTTCGTGTAGACAACAACCGTCTTCATGTGGACAACAAGTGTCTTTCGTGTGGACAACAAATGTTTTCGTTAGGAAACAACCGTCTTTGTGTGGACAACAACCGTCTTCGTGTGGACAACAAGTGTCTTCTTGTGGACAACAACCGTCTTTGTGTGCACAACAAGTGTCTTCGTGCGGACAGCATGCGTCTTCGTGCGGACAGCATCAGTATGACTTCTTGCGGAGAGCATATTTCTTCCCGCGGACAGCATTCGTCTTTGTGCGGACAGCAAGTGTCTTTGTGCGGACAGCATGTGTCTTCGTATGGACAGCGAGCGTCTTTGTGTGCAAAGCAAGCGTAATCATATGACACCTTCGCCTTTCGAGAAAGACCTTTGGCGCATTTGGGGTAGTACTACTGACCGCTTTACACAAGCCACCCTATTTTTCTTTTTCCTATGGGAATTACTTAGAACTTTTAAACCGCAAATGCTAGACGAAAACCTTTTATCGTTTTAAACCGAAAACCGAAAGAATTTTACTATACCATTTTATATATTTTGATATAACATTTTAACTATCGTTTTTCTATTTTCATAACCGCTTGTTAGGATAAAGAGTGTACAACAAGTGCAGATATGTCCGTTGCTCGTGTTGCCAAACATTCTGTGACACACTACATAACTGCACAATACCTGTCGCAGAACTTTCTTTCGCGCTCTGAAAGTCTCCGCTTCGAACAGCTGGTTTGCAAAGACAGCTCAACACGGACTGTATTTCACTCTATATTGCAACTACACAAACTGAAGAAACTACAAATTTTACAGGTATAAATACAAGCTAAATGAAGGCGTTTACATAAAGGCACGCGTGTTCTCCGAATACAATCATGTATCTCTTTAGATTTTACGCCCTTGGGTGGGAACTTTCCTGTGCGTAAACTACTACAGAGCCTTCGCATCACGTATTTAAACACTGCCCCTGTTCTTTACTTATGGAATTACACTTCAACAACACGCGTTCTATACTACCTTATCTTAATTAGATGACGTTTTCATGTTATCACTAGCTCACCGGATATGATTACATTTCTGCTTGACATAGTCCTTCTACAGACAAAATTACTGAATAAATCGCTATTTCTAAAGTCTAATTATTTGAACAAATTTTAAATAGCAAACTCCAAAATGAACTTGTATAAAATAGTTTTACGATAATACAATGTTGGAGACAACATAGCAAAACGTGCCTTCCGTCAGAGGTTTTACGATTACAATATCATAAATGTTCTAGAACAAGATAAAACCTTAGACTTTATCTTTACATCCATTGATACAACTGTGAGTACTAGAAAATTTTCAAATTTTTGTTATTTTAACTGTGTGAAATCAAATTATATCGGTAAACCGTATTGGCTGCTACACTTAAACTATATTGTAAAGATATTTTTGGAATTCTGGTGATGAAATTGTGTAATTGTTAATTATAAGTCACTTACAAAAATGTTACAGTTGATATTGGGTAATTTTTATGTAGTCACTTAGGATACGGTGCCTTTAAGTTTGCGACCAACAAAATGACATATATCAATCATATTCTTCTTTGGTCACTTTACTGGTCCAACCGGAGACACCAACCCCAGAGCTGGCAGTGATCAGAAACTGACAAGTGCAGAAGGCCAAGTACTACAAAGCTCTGGCCAAAGATCTACCACTGCCCC
>JAOCPT020788915.1:0-24660 GCA_026546935.2 Palythoa grandiflora
TTCTTCTTCTTCTTCTTCTTCTTCTTCTTCTTCTTCTTCTTCTTCTTCTTCTTCTTCTTCTTCTTCTTCTTCTTTCTCTTCTTCTGCTTCTTTGTTAGTCTTCGAACAATGCAGAATATTTCTCAACGAGCAATAGTTTTTTTCTCAGCCGTCTCATTAAAAGAAAACTCGGTCGTAGCTTTTGTTCTCATCATGCAGATATCTTTTCTTGCGTAGTATGTTTATTTTCTCAACTGGTTAAAAACAAATAGTTAGTTATTTATACTTTTGACAAGTTTGGCTTGGCATACAGGCAAGCCCGTGTACACTTTTCTATTTTGTAATACTTTTTCGTGTGCTCGCTGGCACTTTGCGAGAGCTACAACTACAAATATAATACTATAATACTACCTTTTCAAATTGAAACACTTACAAGACACTAAACAATGAAACCTTTGTCTCAATACGCCAATCAAGAACTAGAAGATTCATTAAAAACAAAAACTGAAAATCTCGAACAGGAAACACATGTCAATATTAGACATTAAAATCCGCCTTAAAACTTCAATTTTTTTGTGCCAAATCTAACGGAAACGAATTGAAATAAAAGGATTTCCCCATCAGCGCTAGATTTTGCATTTGATAAGTTTAAAGTTTGATTTCAAGTGGTTGCTTGCTGTGCTGGTGTGCGTGTGTTGAAGTCTTGATTCACTGCGGGGTTCGATATAGAGACTCATTCAGTGAAATTCTAAAAATGGTGAACTTCAAGCTGTTCTTAATTTTCCGCAAATTTCAGCCTGGGTGAGTGAACAAAAAACTGTATTTATTCATTTTATGTACTTAAGTAAGAATTTCAAAAGATATGTGAAGCCTTCTAAAACAGAAATTAACTCTCGCAGACGGGAATACTCTAAACTGAAGATAAAAGATACAAACAATATATGGCGGAAAACAAAGGCTAGGTTATCATATCGTCGATTGACAAGAGACTCCTGATTTCAGTGCCAGTATTATCATAATGTCAGCGCTTTATATGTTAAAGAAATACATTAAGCCAAAACTGGGTGTGTCAAATAATGAGCTGCAAAATGTTTTCCGCGTTATGTATCAAAAGACCATTAAAATTGACAAATATTTTATATTTAATATTCTGGTCCGTATTTAAACTAATCAGGTACTCACTTTAAAGTGACATACAGGTCCCAATTTTAGCCTTCTGCTGAAAACGGGATGTATAATTTGCAAAGCGTTTTAAGAACGGGGTACGTAATCAAGTGTCACACAAAGGTCTATAAAATAAAAATATAAAATACAACCTCTTTACTTAGTTCACTTTGTGAGTGTTTTTGGAACTCAAGGGGAAGGTCCACATTGACAGCCAAATTATAAAAACAATGCGGTTTCCTTTTGGCCAAAATCATTTTTAAAACGGGGAACAAATTTGGAGGCTTTAGCGGCACAAAACTCACCTATTTTCTTTATCTCGCAAAGTACCCACCTTCATCCATTTTATATCATAATTTAAATAAATATTCTCATCCCAAGACTCCATTCGTAAAGCAAGGGAAGGCACCCTGATTATCCAAGCCAGGAGCCATGAATAGGCGCCTCCATATGCATTATATGCTTGAGTCAACCTATGCGCGTCTGGTTTTATTTTTAGTACTACGTTTTCAGAATGAGGCTCATTCAATTTAAAATTTCACACATTTTCACCTGTGTGAAAGCGTTTCACACACATTTCACACAAATACATCCTCAGGTTGGACATTCTGAACAGTACGTGCGAATCTAGACTGACCACCCGCACCGTTCTAAAAAATAAAAAGATACGCGCAAAGGTTGACTCAAAGCAGGGATCGTATGGGAGATGCGGCTTCTTCTATTCATGGGCTCCTGTCCAAGCAAAAACGCTTGAACCAACGGCTTAAATGCCCGAGATGAAAGATATTGATATTTCTAGATATTTCCGGTTTTGTCACGTACTCAGCTTGTTTGATAACCACTATATATAACGTGTATTTGTAACAATTTTCCATTGTACTTGAACAAGGCTGGTATAAATGGCCAGCCGAAATATAGTTCAAGGACAAGTTTAAACTTACTTTGTATTGATTTTGCTTTTTTATTATTTATAGGCAGGAAATAACAAATCATCAGCTTTTAATAAAAGCGATCCTTTCCTCTTTCAGCTACCGAAACTTCGAAAATAGATGTTGGCTTTCGTGCTCCAAAAGTCTTCAGTGAAGTACGTGAAATTAGGGGGCTCTAATAAATTCCACCTGGGAGAGGACCAGAAGGAATAGTGCATGGTAGACCGTGAAATTATGACTGAATATGTTGTTGGGTTATGAAAATTTTTCCAAATATAGTGATGGGTTATGAAACTAGCTCAAGAGCAAGCAAATGAAATGAACTGAGAGCTCAAGAGCAAGCAAATAAAATGAACTGAAGCTCAAGAGCAAGCAAATAAAATGATCTGAACTGAACTGAACTATTTCAGTTTAAAGTTTCTTTTTAGTTCGCTTTCTTGACACTTGTTACTTTTGATCAAAATTTGATTTAGAAAATAATCTAGAGAGCACATTCGTTCCGATTGGTCGACAAGTGTGCTTTCATAGCACTGTGAAGCATAAAAATAACGTCACGTTTGGCTATCGCCAGATTGTAAGAACTTTGCAGTTTCATAAAAGAAATATAACTATACGCCCCCGCTTCGTATAGCGTCTTTGGAAAATAATAATTTTATTGAAGAAATAAAAGATGTTTTCCTTGCCTTCATAACCTGGCGAAAACCTCGGCAAGGTTTGTCAGAACTCTTGAGCTGGTGAAAACACTAGCTCGACTGCGTCTCGGGTTATCACTAATTTGCTCTCGAATTTTCCCAAGCGTTCGCCTCAGTTTTCATCAGGCTGTGAAGGCACGGAAAAGAGGGTTCATGTTTTATTTCTTAAATAATATAAGTTTTGAAAATGTTTTAAAAACATTCCAAGCATGCCGTCCAAAACGGGCAGAATCGAAAGAAGGAGTGTCTTGGCAATGTTTCTCTACCCCATGTATTTTATATGAATTCTAAACTTATAGTATAGATGGATCGCAAAACTAAAATTAAATTTTTGGTTGGGACATGAAACCATATTGCTAACTGTTGCTGGGTCGTAAGAGCTTTAATTTGGAAAATGTTGATGTTTCCTTCCGCCCCCTCACAGGTAAAATGAATGACATCTCCCTTAAAACCTACTCAAGCTCTCTCTCAATATCGCTCCACTCATAAAGAGCTTTTTGATTATACACTCGAATTTAGGAAGGGCAACAGTAATGACTATTGAATAGGTGATATTGAACGTCGTTGTGATGTTTCAGCTAGTTGGAAATCTTCTTAATTTCGAAACGAAAAATTTGTTATAGCAATAAAGGGGATCTCCCAGGGGGGTCTCCCAGGGGGTCTCCCAGGGGGGTTCTCCCAGGGAAGTTTCTGTTCCCGTATTTCTTTCATTTTTTGCTTTGTTTTTTTGTAACAATCCAAACTTTCTCATATTACGTATTTACAAACATGTACGTAGGCCATCTTAGTAATTATTATTGTTCCTGCTCTGCTGGTCCCCAAAGTGTTACATACTCAATCCTTGTTCCCGTTTACTGACTTTTTTGCTTTCTTCCCGTGTTCCCGTTTCAAACTGAATCTCTCATGTTCCCGTTCCTAATCTCCTGTATTCCCATGTTCCCGTTTCAAAATCTCTTGTTTTCTCATGTTTTCGTTCCAAAATCTCCTGTACTCTCGTGTTCTCGTTCCAAAATCGCTTGTATTCCCTTGTTTCCGTTCCAAGATCTCTTGTTTTCCCGTGTTTCCGTTCCACAATCTCTTGTACTCCCGTGTTTCTGTTCCACAATCTCTTGTATTCCGCGTTCCCGTTCCAAAATCTCTTGTTTTCCCGTGTTTCCGTTCCACAATCTCTTGTATTCCCGTGTTTTTGTTCCACAATCTCTTGTATTCCCGCGTTCCCGTTACAAAATCTCTTGTATTTCCTGTTCCCTCAAAATTCCTGGGAGACCTCTAATTATGAAGGTTATAAAAAATTCGTTGCTGTGTCAACATTGAATTCAGGAATAAAGTATAGTTTGATAATATACATACGATACATTTCGAACACGAACAACTTGTTCATCATCAGAGAATGGCCAGAGAAACTCTGATGTGACTTTAGAGGAAATAATAACAGATCAAATGCTGGAAAAAATTGGATGCTCCGAGCGAAAATCGAACCCGCGACTCACCAATTTCATGCCTCGACAGCTCAGTGGTAGAGCACCTGTCATGAAATCGGTGAGTTGTACCGGTTTCGATTCCCGCTCGGGGCACCTGATCTTTTCCCAGCTACAGCATTAGTTCTGTTATTATTTCCGAGATTGGGGGAAGAAAGTTATCTCATTACATTCCTGCATGCCGGAATAACTTCATCCCGCCCTGGAAGAAGTGCGCGCCGCCCTTTGATATATCAAACATCGAGTACGATGATTGTTTACACAAGTATATGCTATCATTCACTATATATCCAGTTTTACAACTTTTTGTGTAACATTTTATTTTTATTTTTATTTCGATCCCTTACATCAAATTCTTGAAAAAAATCTCCGTAAACCATATATAAAAAAATATCTGGCCTAAACGAGCCCTTAAAATCAGTTGTTTTCCTTCTAGAGTTGAAGTGGTATAGAAAAACAAGGATACGACCAAAACATCATTGTAGATTGAATAAATACAGACTAAACATTTTATTCAACTTCTGCTTGGAATGGCTATATATAGAGAGAATATACTGATTAATGTGCATGGGTGGGCGTTAAGTACGCAACCATATAGGCCGAATAAGAAAATATTAGTTTCTCGTCCCCGCCCGCCTCCTTTTTCAAGCCGCTTCCTTTTTGTTTTTATTCTGCAGTTTGTATGAAAAAAAAATATTGACAACACTAAGCTTGATTTAGGAATATGTAGATTTACGAAATTGTTAGAGTGCATTTTTCAAAGAATGCAATTTGCAATCGATTGTTACTAAGCCACAATTCAGGACATTTGAAACTTTAAAACATCCAAAATAGGGCCCATCGACAGCTTGGAGCCTATTTCTAGTAAAATAAAAAGGCCCTCCCTTCTGTTTCTCGTTGCTTACCATTACGAGAAATAGATAATTTGTTTTATTTGGCCTAATTGTGTGTTACGCTGCGTTATTTCTTGTTTAATATATATACAACAACTAAATTTGCTTATTTGCATTAATTTACGTACCATGGTTGTTTAACATTTTATTTCGACCCAAAATATTAATGACAAGGTCAAAGCTAGATTGCTTGGTCTCTTTCTATTCTAATTTTTGTGTCAAACAAATAAAAATAAATTTGAAACTGAAATTTTATTGTTTCTTTGTTAGTCGCATCAGCTGAGCAAAAGTGTGTATTGCTTAAGTATAAGAATATCGATGAGTATAATTATGATATATCGGCTCACCGGCGGTGATTTCAGGTGGTTTCAACTTTTAGAAGTCGCATTTTCTGAAGCGTTGAACTAACAGATTAGCACAGACGCCCTTTCTTTACTGCTATATTCTAAATAGTACAATACAGGAAATATCTTTATAGTTACGTCCATATCGTTACTTGTCAAACAAAGCCGGACAAATGTCTGACGATAAACGAGTATAGCGAATAATTAAGTATGTCATATGTCTTATATCTTTGAAAGATTCAAAAAGGTCTTAGAAGTTAGTAAGGTTGCATCGAGTGCAACATCAAACACAGCAATAGACTTAAAACTGGCTTGGTTTTAAGGTATAAATGATTGAAGGTCATTTTTCATGAATGCTCCCACGGGAAGGGAGCGCCGAAAATAGCTGAAGTTTGAATATTGAGCACTCCGAAAATCAAACAATTCAGTGAATTGCGAAATCAATCGCTCGAAAGGAAAATATAAATCTCTACGAAATCAGCTTCTTGAAGGGGACAAATTTTTAAGCACCGTACGCACATATCGAGAACAAGGACTTAAATTGATAATTAAACACGACTTATGAGATGTGGTAATTATGTAGTACCAAAACATGTGGACCCAATCTGTGGTGGATGCGCTCATTTAATGCTATGACTGATAAGATTTTAAGGTTATGATAAGCGAGACATTCGAGAATTAATTTAGTTCCCACCATAATGAAGATATGAACTCTTAAATGGCCTGGAAATTTTAGCAACGTTTTAAAGAAAAACAGACCGTTCATACGACACAGTATCAAAAAGTTTTAAAAAGCCATTCATTTTTGCTACTTTATTTTTGGTTTTATTCTATATTCATTATATTGTAGTCTTTGTTTAATATTAGCTATTACTTTCGCCTGAATAATATACATCGAGCACCCTTAAAAATGATGGCGAAATTCTTTACAATAAAAGACTCCCCGCTAATTTGCGGCTGAAACGATAAATTATAGCGTATAAAACTAGAAATCTTGGTGAGAATCTGCCACTTGTGCTGCAAGTAAAGTGAAAATGGCAATTAAAGCTTTATCAAACAAAATTCAACCTTTGGCTTCAATTTACATTTGACAAATTTACATTTAAGATCAGCCAGTTTATCGTCAACGTTTTACTGTCAGAATCAATCATTGTCAAAACTGTACAAGCCATGGTCAAGTGACACTTTGGATTTCGAACATTGCTCTCTTGTAATAACATGTCTGTACTTAATCAAACTTGTGCGAGTTCTTTCAACAGACCTGATCCCCATTAGGACCTTGACAACCCCGTTACTAAGCAGAAACGTTTAAAATTTTAACTGAATCAGACAATTACTTGGGTAACCGTTTGGCAGCGTGTCGATAAAAACCCGAGCGCAGAAGGTACAATTACGCTCTTAATTCATTACCAATTAGTCTTCTGTTGGAGAGAAACATTTGTTAACAATATATTGATTCTTGTTTTGTCTGTGGCATTGATAAAACAAACTATTTCACACGAGATGCCTCAAATGGCAAATTAAAAACTATCAGTGAGTCGCAACATGCCTACTTATTTATGAATTGCTTTTCCGGTTCAGTGGTGCGCTCCTCAAAATAAAACAGTAGGATAGTATTAATATTGAATTATCTTGCCATTAATCACAACTGATCGTCTTCATCTGGGCCAGTTTGTGTTTGTCGGATTTAATCCATCTCAACAAACGGCTGCGAAGCCTCGCAGCTATCAAAATAACATCTTGATTAACCGCTACAATAGCATTTTCAAAAACCCATTTCGCGTCAATTACTCACACGTCGAGAAATGAAACTCAAAAGAATTACATAAAATGCGGTTGTGTACATATTTATGTGGTTTATTAAATTCTGAGATTTCCATTTATCAAGTCGCTGAATGGCACACGTTCTTGACACATATGCAGACGAGACAACCGCAGATCAAATGTCACGTATCGTTTTCCGCGTGTTAATTAAAGCAAAACAGAAAGTACAAACTCCTGAAATACAATTGAATAAAATTACAAATTGGTCATATTGCTTTCTTCAAGAAGAATGTATTCTCATTGAGACGATAGATTAAACTTTATAGTGTACGATGGTTATTAAATCAAGCAGCAATAAGAAGTCTGCCCTGCCCCGAGGCCAGGTTTCATTCTGGCTTGGTTTCGTAGATAAACAATTAACCATCAGAAGGTGCTTGATGGATGTGCCGCTTCGAACTCAAAAAGAGATATATTTGGTTACCACAAAAGCCAGATTCGTCATCGAATTTCTCATGATGGAGAAGATATATAGCAAGCAAAAAGCACTTTTATGTTTTTTAAAATGGCTCAAACTTATCTTAAACGCTCCTACGAAGATCAATTGAAATTTAACTTAATTAGCTACAACAGGGAGACAGAATTAAAGTTGTATTTATCTATTGTCATTCAAACAACTTCAAGATCCCATGTTTCAATTAGGTCCGATGCTGTTTGGTGCCTTATTTACGAGACTATTAATTGTACTCTAGCAAACGACTTCTCTTCGATCAGGAAAATCTATTGTTAAACTACATTTGCATTACAGCAGAACAATTTAAATTGTGGGAAGAAATTGTCTCGGAAGAGGGCGAAAATATATTCTTTCCACTTACAAAAATGAATTCCTTCTAAATTGGTGTCGTGTGGTGGTCGGAGTTTTAATGGAGTTTTTCGTTCAACCGTTTATCGCTTGATTGAGTCTTTTCCTTCATTTAGAAATAAAGTTTTAAGTTTTCATATTGATATTTCAGCTCTAATGTAGCCACAACACTGCTCAATTCTAACCATATTCAAATCTTATTCAAATTGTGGAAGCTATTAATAGTCTGCTCTGAGCTCTGCCGGCGGCAAGGCGCTAATTGTAAAACAAAATAGGATATGGAGGGACATGCGATATTTATTTTAAGCGTGCGTTATATAGCTGGATCTTGCGAATTTAGTAGAATTATGAAAGACACTTGAAAAACATTTGAGTTTGTTATGCTTTTATTCATGTCTGGAACAGGATTTAACTAGTTGCGAATGAAATAAATTAGATTTTGAAGCTCTATTTAAAAGATGGATAAATTAGCTGTGAACGTGTTTATACGGCTTTAAACTCTGAGCGTAAAATGACAATCAACTTAACAAGTTTTTTGTGATTTGGCTGAAAAACTATTCTTTTTAATTTCTTCGTGACGAATTAATCAATGGTTCTAAAACCAAATGTAAAACCTAACTTTTACAGTGATGTAGGTAAACAATAGTTGCGAATAACAGCTAATATCATAAAAGAGCATACAACTAGAACAACGTGAGCATCTGTTAAAAGGTTTGCAACTAAGATGCAGTGCGGAAACTATTAACAGACGGAATCTTACCAAAGTTTTGATTGACATAAAAATTATCCTGACTAAAAGATGAATCCTTGAAAATATCCCATAAGCCCGCCGCGTGAACAACCAATCATGTGCGGTACGAGAACACGGCAGAGTACACTCAACCAATTAAAAAATTCATGCGGAACACTCGTAACTCCTACATTTGTCAGCAAATTTTGCTAATTAGTCTTATCGTCAATACAATCACGTTATTGATTTATTTGATACGTCACACGAACGTGGCGCTGCGAGCGGCCTGGTTTCCTGTATGCCGCGGATTGTCTTGTCAAAGCTTTAAGACAAGAGCTCCAACTACAGTCTTAAGAGCATTTTGAAGTAGTGTTTAGCGGTGCGCAGAAGTGATTCATTAACTATTTGGTGCGGCTTGAGTGCAGACACCGTCGGTGTTTCCTGGCTTTTTTTAAATGGTTATACAGCTGAAACATGCAGACTACATCTTGTTCACTTCTAAGTTCATGGCATCCACATATTTATAACTCGCCACCAAAACGACCTACTCCATTTTATGTCGCGGATATTTTAGGGCTCGACTCTTCGCACAGACCCACCGAAAGCCACTCGGAACACCCATGCAGTGAATTAGATCGACATAGCGGTCGCTTAAAAGAGAGAAGGGACCACAGACTTTCTGATATTGGCGACATGGCCATCAACAACAACAACAACGACACTCTATCAACTCAATCAAAAGCCAATCGAGCGGTTAAGCACACCATTGGTAAGTATAACATAGATTATATTGAAATTAAGGCTCGGAGGACTAGTTAGCGCTCCTTAATGGCTTGGCAAATGGCTAAGCTACGACAGGCTACTTTTACTGAATCTAATTTGGTTGCTGCGTTTCAGATCCGAAAGAAAAATTAGTCAACCAAACTACAGCCAAGACAGGAAAACGGCTTAAAAAGACAGGAAAAGAAAAGGATGCAAAAAAGAAAAAGAAAGCTCGAACTACTTTTACAGGCAGACAGATATTTGAACTAGAAAAACAATTTGATGAAAAAAAATACCTGACTGCTTCTGAACGAAGCGACATGGCAGCTTTGCTAAATGTGACTGAAACGCAAGTCAAAATATGGTTTCAAAATCGCAGAACAAAATGGAAGAAACAGGAGAAATTAATGGAAGAACAAGAAAATGATGTGACTAGTCCTCAAACTGATATTTTGGAAATTAAGGAAGGAGACACTTCCAGTCTAAGCTGTGAATCACCACACGGAAATGATAAAAGCTATTCAGAAACCAGAAGTGACAGTTCTGATACCGAGAGAGTAACAGACGATTAAGATTTTGTAGAGCTGTAAATTGTTTTGGTATAAACTATAAACTTTAGACCATACAAATGTCTGGAGCTCTTTTAAATGTATTTAGGCAGAACAACGGAAATTGTACCGAGTTTGTGATTGCTTGTAATTACTTCAGTGCTGTCTGTGTTCGGTTTTTCAGTCAGACCTTGTTTATACGAAAGAGAAGCTAAAAGCTGCTAGGTAAGAAAAACAGCGAATTCATTCATTCATTCCGCTTTCAGACTGATCTGGTATTTTACGTTCTTGCTCAAGTCGCAAGACCCAGGTTTTATAGAGAACAAATTGCTAACAAAGTTGAGGACGTATGAAACTGTTTGTAGTAATTAAGGAAATAGAGGTATGAGGTGAAGTAATTGTGGAGTGCAAGCAACAATTAAGCTTTTCTCCTAGGCGGTATAAATATATTCGTAGATTTATGATGAAAACTTCGTATGAGCGTCCCCGCAGCGACAACTCTTTCAAATCCAAAATTTACTCGGAACCGTTTAGTAGTTTCAATTTTGCTTCTTGAGGTAATTGTTTCGGCTCAATACAAAAGAAATCCTCTCAAGATTAGTGGTAGACATTTTAAATTGAGGCACTTCGTCTTATATGGTCCCTCTAAAGAGAGAGAGAGGCAGCGCGGAGTGAATTGTCTTTAGGTGCGGTTTAAGAGGGTTAGTGCCTTGAGGGAAAATTCAAACTTAATTGTCTTTTCGCACGCATTCTTGTTTCCAGCCATATAAAACATACAAAGTAAGCTAAATGTTGCGGTGTAAAACTGTAGACTTTCATTGAGAGTTTAGTAGCTTCTTAATCTGATAAGAACGACACTAAAAACTCACTGCTTCCCAGCAAAAAGAACGAATGCATTTTTAAACATACCCCGTTGTCTTTAATAGTCTCTGAAGAACGAAATAGTGTTTAGCGTGGTGACCTTTAACTCTCTTCGTTTTTGTCTTTGGTTGTCAATTCTGAGTTTTTAACGTGAAACATTGAGAAACCTAACATTAGAAAATTGCTATTATCACCTCTACGTGCACAAGCTACGAACAGCTTCAAACGTCCGTTGAAATCGTCTGGCCCACCATATGTCACATTCACTGAATCCCTTTGATGTTCATAATAGAGTATGGTTTGTTAACTATTTTCTTTCAAATGCAAGTGTTAATTCAAGCCTATTGGGATTTCCTATGTTGAATATTTTTACGAGTATCTTAAAGTTAAAACATCCAACATCTGTAATTGTACACAACAGCAGAATACATATACATTAATAAATTCTATCGTTTACAAAGACATCCATATTGTTGTTTTATTCGTCTGTCACAAAAGGGCAGCTCTCATCTTTAATTGCTTCTAGAACTGATAAATGAAGACGTGCTGCTTTAAAAATATTAAAGGATCAGAAGAAAAACATTAACTAATTTTGTACCCAAACCCGGTGGTTACAGAATCTGATACGATTGTAATAAGCATGAAAAATACTGGGGCAAGTTTTAATGACTAGTTTAAAACTTCACCGATTTATTTAAAAAAGGACAGGGAGAAGAGAAGTGTAATGGAGGATAGACGCTATTAAGGGTTCGACAATAGCTAAAACTGTGCAGTATCGGTTGTGATCAGCCGTGTTATCGGCAAACACCCTGTTTAGGCTAAAATCATGCTGATTAGTATCTTTTAGAAACCTGAATGGCAATGTTTAATATCATTTTTACATCGCCTCGGGCTTTGTCACGAAAAAACCCTTAAAGAATCGATATAATGCAAGCATTTAATCGTCAAAGTTTACTAAATGCCTGATCTGAAGGGCTCGAAGATGAATGCTTTACTAAGCTACAACCAATAACTGCTAAGTCGTCGCTGTGGCCTACCCTGAGCATTTATCACTTTATTCTTTTGTTTTTCTTTAAACTAATGCTTTTAGCACTGATAGCGGTTTCAAATGGATCAAATGGCAGCTCGGTAGTTCAAAAGCAATTTGTTCAACTCAAGGACTATTAAGAAACAAGGCAGATATTCTCCGTACAATAAAGAAACATGGATAAATATTGCAAGGAAATTAGATTTTTCAAACGGGAGCATTAAGACTATTCGAAAAAGCATCTTTAAAATTCTCTAATAATTGAATTTCACTAATGTTAGGTATTTGAAAAAGTTTATTACAAAACCTTATGGAGCTCAAATCTTTCTCGCACCGATAGAAAATAGCCCCGAAAAAATTTCTTTTGTTCGGTCCGAAACTGATGTTTCTGATTATTTCATATTATGCTGAAAAAAGCGGTATATTCTGAGAATTGATATTGCTTGTGTTTAAGTAGTCGCAATGTGTTTAGCGGATGTTTGTACGCCTGACTGAAGCCGTTTAACAAACGCATCAGTTGCCGAATAATCTTTGAAACTCTGCGAGAAAGCGATCTGTGTGCATGTGTGACTTGAACTTTCATTCAAGATAAGTGTTTGTTATTTTCTAAAAGTTGAACTGCTTTAGACTTAAACATTTAGGCCATTTTTTAAAAGACTTTTTAACAGAAAAAAGGTCTCTTTTCACAGCATTATCGACAGAGCTGCAAAGATCAGCCATGTGGCAGGTACCAGACGATTTGGAAGCAACACAACACGAAGCACACTCGTAAATTAACATCACAAAATGGTCGCGCTGTTCCGTTTTGCACTTTGTATTTTATTAAAAAATACATTTTCTTTGCTTAGCCACGATAATAAATTATTGATAAATGAAATAAAGTTGCTGGGGTTTTTAAAACCTAATTAGGGAGCAGTGTGCATTTTATCCAAACAGACCACCATACCCCATCTCACAGACGGTTCTAAGCCTGGAGCTCACCGGCGAGTTCGGCGTCTGTTTGTGCTTAGTACAAGATGATTTTAGTCAGTGCGTATATTGCTGCATTTCAATGATATGATCTCCTTTCCTTGCCTTGCCCGAGGCATCTGCGTATTGCTTTTCACAAAACAGTAAAATGCTAAAACGAACATTAAGTTTTTGGAATGAACTTTTATAATTCGTTATGGTTATAAAGCGGAAAAAAATGCAAGAATCAGTTTAATTTACCGTCGTTTATTAATGAGGATATCCAATCATCAATATTCAGTTTATGTTTGAAAAGTTTAAAAAGACTCGCCTCAAATGAGGTTAGTTAAAAATGCCGTTATAACTGCGAATATAACTCTTTTCTTTTGGTCTGCTCGGCCGGGTATTCTCGAAAGGTCAAGTTAAATTCTTATCAAGAATGTTTATCAAACCTCTTTAATGCGCCACCGTTTTCAAAACTGACTATTAATTCGTGTTTAAATTTAATATCCTCATAAAATAAAAAAAAACGATTTTGAAATAGAATGATGTTGTTGGTTTATTTTTCATAAGCTAAATAGATTTGCGTTGTAGAAGTGGAAAAAAGGTTCAAGGTCGTTAGCTATTAAGGGCTCAAGGAAAGAAAATGTGACAACGATGATTGCTCAAACACAGAACAGCTTTCACCACCTTTACACATCCTAATTTACTTCGGCCACACAGTTCCGTTTATTTTCGGCTTTTTAACAGTTAACCTATTTAAGATATCCTAGTATCTTTGTAGTGTGCATATGAACAAACGTGATATCGAAAGCGTGAAAAATGACTGTGTAAAAACAACGCATTTTATCACTTAGCAATTTCTTAATTTTGATGCAAAAATCTTTTTGAGAGCTCAAAACGCATTAAGTGCCTCTCGCCTATATTCGATTCCTGTATATGTTAATTGCTCGTAGTCGGCTCATTGCATACTCAATGAGGTGAGGTCTAAAAGAAATATTTTAAAATAGCAAGGGTAATATAACTAAATATCAAGGATTGACACTGCGGGTTGTGTGCGAGATTTGAAGCTCTACTATCTGCCAAAAGTTAATCTAATCGGGATTTTCCATTTGTTGTAGTTCAGTTTAAAAGCCATTTGAACCGTTCATTAGATTAGACATTACATTTCCGATCAAATCGTTCAAGAAAACATTCAATAGACATTTCCATTCCAGCCATAAAAGCTATTTATTAATAGTTTACATTTCTCAAATTAATATATGGCTCGAGCGAGTTTGACGCTTTAACACTTAATGAATAAGAAAAGGTGCTCTTATCAACTTTTCATCCATTAAGATTACGCGATACTCCTAAATGTATAGTCAATTCTTTTTTACAGTAAAAGGTTCATTTTCAAAATTATAAAATAGCGTCCTAGATTTCTCCTAAACACTTCAATACAACAGTTTTGGAGTTCTTTTAAAACAGTACACACTAATTTCACGATTTTGTAACAACAATTAAAGTGCTATTTCGCGTTCAGTTGTATTTAGTGTTTTAAAGCACACATGGTTAATCCATGTAGAGTTCGCATTTTATTCGATCCTTAGAAGTGCAATTTAGTTAAACATAATGTGAAAGAGTTGTTATCCATTATCTGCTCTGTTTACGTGGAAAATAGAAAGATTACAGGTTTGTTCCCAAGACAATTAATCTTTAGTCTAGATCTCCTGCTAACATATCTCGATTTGAACACTCATGCAAAGATTATTAATTCAGAAGACGGAAGTTTCAAACAAAACAGATGAAAGTTCTCAATATTCTTAATAGCTTCACTTTTATCATCTTCTTCAGGCTGAACAGAAAGCTGTTGCATTAGTTGAAAAACTATACTTCTAGACTGTCTTAAGAAATTGTTCCTCACGCGGGATATCAAATTTTGAACACCCATGCAAAAATTGATAATTAGAAGGAAGTTAAAAAAAAACAAACTGATGAATTTTAAAATAGCTTCATTTTTATCTTCTTCGGGTTGAAGAAAGCTCTTGCTTCAAGTTGAAAAACTATACTTCTCGACCCGTCTATAGCATAGAGATTGATCTAAATTATGAAGTTCACTAGTCGGCGATCAAATGTTCTTTGTATATTTTTCATACTTCATTTTCCATATCGGAACCAAGCGAACGATGAAAGAGTTATAAATGAAAATAGAATTGTGTTTGTACTGGCAGCATCAAATGTCACAACCTGTCTCAGCGTTACTGGTAAATGGGGCCGATAAATGCGACAAGTGTATTTTGTCAAAAATGTTTATTTTTCCCTCTCCACAGATGTAAAAGCCATTAGGATCTAATGGGCTTGGCAAACAAACTTTCTAGAAATAAATGTTATCTACAGAAAAAATGTCCGCGCCAGGCAACGTGAATAATCCATCTTACCGTGGACTAAATTTAGCAATATGCTAATTATGTACAAAGCTGTTTTAAACATTTTAAAAGATGTTTATGAAAAAAAAATTAGTAACCTTCGCTTCTATAAGAGTTTGGTTTTAACAATTTACGCATTTCGAAAGTGTTATTAAATAACATCGTATGGTTAAAAAAAGTTAGTATCAAAAAACTTTTGATTAAATCGAAACGACCACACCGCATCGCCAACATGAATGTAAAACACCGAGTTTTCAAAGACTTTTTTACAAACCAGTCCTGGATTTTCATGCTTCAGACCACGGAGCAAATGGAATTTTCAGTTATTTTAGCGACTCTGAAGAATTTATCAAACCATTTAGCGGCACCTTTGCATGGTTCAAGCCCTAAATACAACCTCGCCCTGATCAACAAAAGCAGATAAACAAATTCTGATATTTAATATATGCTTTTCTTTTGTCGCAGTGATGCTAAAGGCTGTGGTTTTGTGAAACTGAAATGACTCGATGTTTATGTTTTGTCTGAATTAATCGAGAGTTTGCGGGGATAAAGTCTTTCGAAATGCTCTACGTTTAACTCTTAAGAAGGCAATTCGGACTAACAATTAACTTTTTAATTTCGGATTAGAACCCAGTAAAGAGATCTGGCCGAAGATAAAGGTAATTAAAAGCTTGACAATTAGATTATCGACCAATGAATGATTCTAACTATCTATCATTTATCCTTGTTGACACAGGTGGTACAATGAAATTTCACTTCATTCAGAAAGATAAAAATTGTTAACAATGAGTTTATTTTTCAAGTTTTTTGTTTCCAGCAACGAAGTGCAACACGGCTGACGTATCATTTCGGTGCTTAAAGACAGATAAAAGATTTCTCTATCTAGAAAAGTGAATAACTTCTCCGATTAAAGTTTAGAATATCAGATTTTAACGTGCTTCTGGGTGTGGATCGACGCGTTAGCGACGGGGTGTAAAAGTTATTCGGTAATTACTAGCGTTAGTTCTGTGGTATGAAACGCACATAGATTTCTCTCTTAAACAAGATCGTCGAGTAGATAAAAACCTTTTACGCTACGTGCTACAAACTTATTCCTCCTTTCCTCGTTCTTAAGCATTACAATTCCGCAAACAAATAAGCTTTTGTTTTAATGTTTAAGGACAAATTTTTATTCTGTCTGTGTGTTGGTGATTATTTTTTTATTTCTGCTTTCCATTTGCATTTACGATGCAGTATTCAAACAAGCATTGAAGATCACTTCGAATATGGATTAGTTAATCGGTAGATTTTATCATGTAAACTGTTAATGATTTATCACTTTGGCATTTCCAAAGGCAGCCTTATTTCGGCCCATCTTATAATTTTCCAAAAAGATAACCGACAGATAAAGGGATAGGGCTTAGAAGATAAGCTTTCCACAAAACATCAAAATAGCAGCTTGGTATCTCGTTCAACCAGATAGTTGTATGACAACAAACTAACGACAGCTGTTCTCTGCCACTGTCACGGTCACAGTTCTGTCTCACTGTCAAACTGTTACAAGTGCTGTCACTGTCACTATAATGTCTAACCATTTGCATTGACTGACTCTGTCACTATCACAG
The DNA here is from genome assembly GCA_026546935.2 of Palythoa grandiflora. NCBI lineage: Eukaryota > Metazoa > Cnidaria > Anthozoa > Zoantharia > Sphenopidae > Palythoa > Palythoa grandiflora. Next base: position 16,991 of record JAOCPT020788915.1, read on the forward strand.
TTCTGCATCAAATTCACTGTATATAACTATCGTTGTTACTGTAGATTTTTCTTGTCACTGTATTGTGATGCTGTCACGCAACAGTGTCACTGTTATTGTACTTTGTCATTGTCACTGTGATATCATGCATACATCATACTGTCACTGAACTGTGTCACTGTCACTGTGATGTCATACTGTCACTCAACCTTGTCACTGTCACAGAACCGTGTCACTGTCACTGAACTTTGTCACTGTCACTATAATGTCATACTGTCACTCAACCTTGTCACTGTCACTCAACCGTGTCACTGTCACTGAACTTTGTTACTGTCACTGTGATGTCATACTGTCACTTAACCTTGTCACTGTCACTGAACTGTGTCACTGTCACTGAGCTTTGTCACTGTCACTGTGATGTCATGTCACCCAACCTTGTCACTGTCACTGAACTGTGTCACTGTCACTGAACTTTGTCACTGTCACTGTGATGTCATACTGTCACTCAACCTTGTCACTGTCACTGAACTGTGTCACTGTCACTGAACTGTGTCACTGTCACTGAACTTTGTCACTGTCACTGTGATGTCATACTGTCACTCAACTTTGTCACTGTCACTGAACTGTATCACTGTCACTAAACTTTGTCACTGTCACTGTGATGTCATACTGTCACTCAACCTTGTCACTGTCACTGAACTGTGTCATTATCACTGAACTTTGTCACTGTCACTGTGATGTCATACTGTCACTGAACTGTGTCACTGTCACTGAACTTTGTCACTGTCACTGAACTTTGTCACTGTCACTGTGATGTCATACTGTCACTGAACTGTGTCACTGTCACTGAACTGTGTCACTGTCACTGTGATGTCATACTGTCACTGAACTGTGTCACTGTCACTGTTATGTCGTACTATCACTGAACTGTGTCACTGTCACTGAACTTTGTCACTGTCACTGTGATGTCATACTGTCACTGAACTGTGTCACTGTCACTGAACTTCGTCACTGTCACTGTGATGTCATACTGTCACTGAACTGTGTCACTGTCACTGAACTTTGTCACTGGCACTGAACTTTGTCACTGTCACTGAATTGTGTCACTGTCACTGTGATGTCATACTGTCACTGAACTGTGTCACTGTCACTGAACTTTGTCACTGTCACTGTGATGTCATACTGTCACTGAACTTTGTCACTGTCACTGAACCTTGTCACTGTCACTGAACCGTGTCACTGTCACTGTGATGTCACACTGTCACTGAACTGTGTCACTGTCACTGAACTTTGTCACTGTCACTGTGATGTCATACTGTCACTGAACTGTGCCACTGTCACTGAACTTTGTCACTATCACTGTGATGTCATACTGTCACTGAACCGTGTCACTGTCACTGAACTGTCACTGAACTGTGTCACTGTCACTGTGATGTCATACTGTCACTCAACCTTGTCACTTTCACTGAACTGTGTCACTGTCACTGAACTGTGTCACTGTCACTGAATTTTGTCACTGTCACTGTGATGTCATACTGTCACTCAACCTTGTCACTTTCACTGAACTGTGCCACTGTCACTGAACTTTGTCACTGTCACTGAACTGTGTCACTGTCACTGAACCGTGTCACTGTCACTGAATATGTCACTGTCATTGTACTTTGTCACTGTCACTGTGATGTTATACTGTCACTCAACCTTGTCACTGTCACTGAACTTTGTTACTGTCACTGTGATGTCATACTGTCACTCAACCTTGTCACTGTCACTGAACTTTGTCACTGTCACTGTGATGTTATACTGTCACTGAACCATGTCACTGTCACTCAAACGTGTCACTGTCACTGAGCTGTGTCAGTGTCACTGAACTTTGTCACTGTCACTATGATGCCATACTGTTATTCATCCGTATCACAGTCGTTTTACTTTGTCACAGTCACTGTCACAGTACTGTATCACTGTCACTATGATGTCATACTGTCACCGATGTGTATCATTATCACTGTCACTTTGTCACTGTCACTTTCACAGTACTGTATTACTGTCACCCTGATGTCATATTTTCACTGAATTGTGTTCGCGGGGCGTCACTATGGTTGTACCGAACTGAAGTTTGAGGTCTTCAAACAGCCAGAAAACAGCCTTTCCGCCCAGAGTTTTCTTCAGTCTTTTTCAAAGCGCAAACCTAAGGTTATGAAGCCACAAAAACTTACGATCTCTTCTTCTTTATGATTTTTCCGGTCAGTAACTATAGAGCTTGCCGTAGATAATGTGATTGAATTTTGCACAAATGAAAAGAAATTGGAGTAATTGCCGCATAGAAAAGAAACTTTGTCGTGTTTCTAAAAGGTGGGAAAAAAGTCACTTCCTGCGTCATGCATGAAAGCAAACAAAAATGCGGGAATTTCATGTAATTTTGTGAAACTTGGAAAGACTGTTCCACTTCAGCTGAGTGGTATATTAATAACCTGAGTAGTTCTAAACTTTGCAAACGAAAGTATATACACTGTATAGACTTAATGCCAGCTATGTTACGTGTCGACGTGACCAATAGGCAAAAGTTCGTATGTCTTATATCCCGGTTCACGGACAAAGTAGAACTACGAATTTATGGAACAATTGAGAACACATGGCCAAACAATATTTAAAAAACAAACGGCATAACGGACCTAAGAAGACCTACAGTCCAAATAATATATTCTATATTTGATAAAAAAAATAGAAATTCGATATATATTCAAAAAATATTCTAAACATATTCAGTTATATTATTTGGAAGTTATTCGACCTTTTACATCAACAGTTATAAGCAGACAAACGCAAAGCGGCTAAAACAGATTGAAACATCAAAAGGAATTTTCTCATCAGAAAAATTTTATTATCCAACATGCAAACATTAACCCTTGTGATACTGACAAGCCGAAATATTGAGTTGAAACATTTTCCGCGTGCTTTAGAATAAATAGCGTAGTTTCCATCGGTATTTGAAAATCGCTAATCGGGATCGAGCTGAATCGGGTACTAAATGAATTACAGTGAGTCGATCTATTGTGTAACAAATCGATCTATCCTTTTTTTTTTATATTCGACCTAACTAGTAATGCACCTAACAGTTTTGTCATGTATGCCTGTGGGGAGAGGGGTCGGTCCCTCCCTGGGAAAGAAATTTCATACCAAAAGAATCAGTGTGGACAAACCTAGTTTAAAATCTACCACTAATTATAGCTCTTGCTGCGTGCCAATGAGCACAAAACACAGTCAACTCTCGCCTTGCGAACACCTTGCGATTATGACTCTCGCCGGGCTCCCGACAAATACACGTTTTTTTTATAAGAACCAGTAAATTTTGCCGAACCTCATTGTTCTTAATTTTGTGGCGACTTCAGCCTCAATTTGTTCTTAAATTGTTCTTATTTCTGTGAGTGGTTGTTATTGCAGAAAAAACAAAATATTCGCCAATATGTATTGTACGGCTGCATTAGAGGCGAACTACTTTCATTGTTTGTTGAGCAGTCTTTACAGTGAGTCTTTTTATGTTTTATGTTGATCGCTAAGTTTTAGTCAATTTGCTACCACAAAACTTTCCTAGCTATCTAAGCCTCAGCTCGGGCTTGTTCTTAAATTGTTCTTAAATTTTGTCCAATTTGAGCGTCGTTGTTCTTATAAAGTTGTTCTTATAAAAAAAGCGTGTAATTGATACAAAATAAACAGGGTATTTTAGAAAAGAATATATTAGGTTGCCTTCTTTCCACGAAGAGCCTAGCGCACAAAAAAGAATTTCAGCAGGAGGTGTTCAAAGTGATGTTTAGATTTGCCAGTGTAAGCTGAATTGCAGCAATTATCACCCAAACTTAAGGTGTTTTCTATTATTATCATAAAGTTATGCTCAAATTAAGATTTTTTTCTTCCTGGACCTCGTATGTGCGGCTTTGTGATTCGTCGCTTTGCAATCCTCGGCTTAGTTTGCCTCGGATTGCTTTTTGGCAAAAATATAGGAGGCTGACACCTTTACTGTGTCAAAAGCCACTACCGCCGCATAGCTTGATGTGCGGAATCCCCGATTCATACTCGAATTGCCTCCCCATGAAAGGAAGTAATGGCAAAGATGGGTACATAATGGTTCGCTGAGATGCATGTGCAACGATTCGATCTGACTTGCAACAATTGGACTTCGATCATACCTTTACGATGAGATGACCTCACACAATAGCGATTCGGTTTTATTTAAGGCACTGATGATCCTTTATTTTTATCCTGATTTACTTTCATCAATAGATTCCAGCCCTCGTATTGTACTTCATGTGATCAGCACACTGTTGTTCCGCCTCAAACATTCCACGCATACCAAATGGCAGAACAAAGCTTGAGCCGAGTCAAGTATTGACCGTTAATATGCAGCTCGCCTTGTGAAAATTAGTCTGCGGGTTGACAAGTATAATGAAAGGCGCTCTAATAGCGCATGTGGATACTGTGTGATGAAATCAGAAAGTAGAAAAAGATTATAAGTACCAAGCGGTAGCGTTTACATTCTAGTATCTCGCTATATAATTGTGATAAGTTTAACTGTAAAGTCTTATTTTTTAATATAGCATTTATATGTTTATTGAATGCTTTACAATCCACTAGGGGACAATGCCATGCAATAGTTACATAATTCATATAACTAGTAGTAATAATGATAATGATAATGATGATGATAATGATGATGATGATGATGATGATGATGATGATGATGATGATGATGATGATGATGATGATGATGATGATGATGATGATAAACCAAGAATGACTCAACTTTTGAGCCATTTATCCTGGTTGAAATCCTATAAAGTGACCACTAATTTTGTTTGTCTTGAAATATTTGTAGATTCAAAAAAATATTTATTGTATCACAAAATTCTAAAGCTGGCAATATTTGGAAGTTTGGTAACACTTAGACTCAGCAGGAAAAAGGCTAATATTTATACTCACTGTCAAGTAATTCAAAGTTTTTACCTTTTCAGAAGTCTATCCATACATGCAGCCCAAAAGTCAACTTGTGAATGGCAACACAGCATCACCATCAAGTGTTGTGACAAACAATGGTTCAACTACTCAAGTTCCCAGTGAAAATCCATTTAGTTCTGAAGTACAAAAAGAATTACCACCAAAAGTTAATGAGCCCAAAATGAAACATTCCAGCCCTCAAAACAATTTAGTCAACAGTAAAGAAGTCTCGTCTACATCTGCAACAAACAAGAAAGTTGATATTGACAGCATAGCCATACCAGATAGTAGCGAAGACCCCTATTCATATTTAGACTGGAAAGATGGGATCGCAACTCTGCCAGGTATGCATATTTTATTTACTATCAACTCAATCTCATTTAGTTGTTTAAGTAATTGCTCATGTTGAACATGTCTCCCGATTTTCTGATCCTGAAGGTTGGACAGTCTGATATTTGTTGATGAGGTTGACAAGGCTGTATATAGCTAAAGCCATAGATTTCTAATTGCAGGCTGCTGCAGTATTTCCTCTCAGTCAAGTACTTAACCATAAACCTTAATACTCCGAATAATTCTTTCAAATAACAAATAATTATCTACCTTTTAGGAAGTAATCTGAAGTTTCGAATGACTGAATTTGGAACATTGGAGATAATAAGCACTGTGGAAACAGAAAAGGGAGAAATTGAATGGAGTTCAGCCACTGAGCAACACAAACAACCGGAAGAGAACAAAACTGCTGCTAAGAGTGAAACGCTCAATAACAATAAGCAAGGTAAAACACAGTCTTTTTTTAAAATGAGTAGCAAAACAGCTCTCAAAGTTTATGTCTCACTAATAATTAAAATATATATTTAAAGTTTTGACAGAAATTTTGCCATTGGAGAAACAATGATGTAATTAGTTTATTAGTTGTGCAGATGAGTGTTTTTTACTTGTTTGTCTTCATCATTTATCAAACTTATTCTGTTTTTACAAATTGTAAAGCTCTAACAGTAGCAAATACAAATGAGTAATCAAAGAAATCCTGTTGTGAGCTCACAGGGTAAGTAAGATGTTGAGTCGGGGATCTAATATAATTGCAAATTATGTAGTTTTAAATTCCATAAACTTGGCATATCGAGATAAAGTATCTGAGAGTTACTGGCACTTAGTTAAGTTTGCATTGAATGACATAATTTGAATACATGCGCATTTATTTCAGTCCTTCAAGTTTGTAAATGCAGATAAGACTAAATGGTACAAAAATAATATTGGAATCAAAACAAATACCACAATTCTGCAATGAACTGCAAAGTATAGGAGTATAATGACAACAGAATGCAACTAAGCAGTCTATGGTAAATAAAGTCAAAATGACCACAGCTATATTTATTATGAACTTGAAGTACTTAATGTTGATAAACAAATTATCATCACGGTAGGAATTTGAAAAAGCTTACATTTTGAGTATTAGCTCTTCGTCAGAGCATCTGAAAAAGCTGAGAATCTGAAGGGTTTATATAGGTAGTTAATAGATACAGAAATGCAAATAGATGAAGGCCATTGATGAAAACTAATAATTATCAGATGAATGAAAAATGGTTTTGTCAAGAAATCATTTTTCATTCATCCAATAATTACTTGTTTTCACCAGTGGTCTTTCATCTATTTGCACTTAGAACTGTATCTAATAACTACCTGTATAAACCCAGCTTCATTCTCTCAGCTTTTTCAGAAGCTCTGATGAAGTGCTAACGCTCAAAACGTCAGCTTTTTCAAATTTCTACAGCGATGATAATTCATATATCAACACTACTTCAAGTTTGTATTTACTTGCTGACACATTCAATAGTTTTTTTAAGACTATCTACCTAAAGTTTCATATTTATTACGCTTATTACGGTAGCTGAATAAGAGCATTATGTGCGACCTTTTAACAATCGCATGAATGCATCTGACAAACTTGAGACAATCAAGAATCAATAGCAGACATTTTATTATTTATGCCATATAATCCTGACTCCCTAACCACCGCTATAGCTCTCAACAAGCTAAAAATGAAGTGACACAAGAAGTTTAAGTCCTTTTCAGTTTAAACTCGCAAGTTTATTGCAGCCACTATATTTGGTATTACAGCTGCACATGGGTAGCAGGCATTAGGGCTGTGTTACAAGAGTCAACTTGCAACGACAATTTTCCACGCAACACCATATCATGGAAAATTGTTCCCCACATAACAGGTCACTAAGGACGATTTTCTGCCCAACACTGGGCTCGCGCAACATGTTGGGAGTTTTTGAATTGGTTTCAAAAACTTGCAACACAACATGCAACACTGTTGCACAGAAAATCGTCATTGCAAGTTGACTCGTGCAACCCCAGGGGATGGGGGGGAGGATTACTCCCCTATATGGGCTATGTAGGTACGTGCCGCAGAATAGGGTATGGTTTTTGGAGGTTCACGATCCTTAAATAGGTTATCCTTTTTGGCTTTTTGGCATAGTGTCCCGGTGTGATCCTTAGATAGGGTGCCTAAATTTGTATTCAGCAAAAACAGACCTGTTCAAGCTATTTTGAGTTTTTGTTCTTCCCTTGCATAGGGTGTCATTTTTCGGATTTGGGTCTTAAATAGGGTATCAATTTTCATTGGATCAATTGTTCCTTAAATAGGGTCAGGGTTTAAGACCCTTCACGGCACATACCTATCCGGACTTTATGGAAGT
>JAOCPT020788916.1:0-15758 GCA_026546935.2 Palythoa grandiflora
CATTTGCTTAAATTCGGTTGGCGTTCAAGCACAGGTAGTCCACGAAAGTATCGTGACGGGAGCGTGGGCTACCTGTGGTTCAAGTTTATTAAGTGCAGCACTTATCAAAGAGTGGTGCTTAATTGAGGATTTAAACTATTTTTTTAAATGTGTAAAGTACATCATATTACCTTTTAAAAGTCAACCATTTTGGGTTACTTTTCTTGTTAAGCTGCTGTTTCACGTTGAAACTTTTAGCTGTAACTTGTGTGCGATGTGAAACAAGTTTCAGCAGGCATTTCACTGTGCATGTGTAACATAGTCAGTTTCGTGAAATTTCTTTGATTTTCGTTGCAAGACAGGTTTTACGAAAAGTAAAACCGCTTTCTACTTCTGCAACATGTACAGTCGCAATGATCTCAGTGGGGGTAAGAACAAGAATTTTACCATGTAACACCACTTGGTGAAACTTGTTTTGCATCCTCGTTGTACACAAGTTTCAGGTAAAAGTTTCAACGTGTAACAGTGGCTTTAGTAGTGTATACAGTCATTAGTTGTACTATTAAAGCTAAATCATTTTACGAGGCATAGTGGCCCATTGGAGCCAGTGCTTCTGTGTGTTAAGTGGATGAGAGTCACCGACTCCCCCTGAATAGGAAACTAATCCTTGGCAAGTTATTAGTACTGTACATACAGTATCATATTATTTCTAAATGTTATGGCTTAACATTTAAAATCCAATACATTTATCTTGTGTAGGGATAAAAAATCGCCGAGTAGCTGTGATTGAAGATCCGCATGTACACAAGAATGAACCAATGCAATTCGAACTGGAACATGTTGACACAGATCCTGTTATTGTTAATTATGATTGTCCTGATTATTTGACATCAAATGGCCATTTGAGGCATGAGAAAAAATCAGAAAGCCATCACAAGAAAACAAAAACCAGACCAAAATTTCACCACTCTACAAGCTGGAAAGAAGCACTGAAAAAAGCACAAGTTATGCCAGATCCATGGGAGCAGTTTCATATTGATGAATCCTACCCCATGGAGATTGCAATTCGTCACAGATATAATGTCCTTAAGAAGCATTGGGTAAAAGATGAAGTCCGAGTGAAAATGGAACAAGCTGTAAGCTAATAGATACATAACAAGACCAAAATTAATAAAATTGTTTTAGATAATAGCATAAATTTAATTAAATTGTTCGAAAAGTTTTTTATTTGCAGAAAGGAAAAAGTTTGATAATCCCAAATGTTGTATTAATTGACATCTTCAATCTTTTTTCTCTTTTCAACTCCTTTGTGGTTATGAAATAACATAACAATTTTATACACTGTTGGTCCTTTAACTGCATGTGGTTTTAAAAATGCATAGAAAGTGGGAAATGTTGGAAAATATCAAACAGTATAACTTGAAATATATTAAATAATATTGGATAAAAATCATCTACTGTATACAGAATTCATGAGTTTGCCTAGAGTTCCTTTTTTTCAAGAGTAGATTGTGACATGCACAGCATGATCATATCCAAAATGGTTTGGTTTGCACTGGCTGGCAACTACAGCCTCGTCTCAATGTGGGCAATCTAGACACAGACTGTGTACTAGTACACTGTACTCCCCAGATGTTTTCAGCCAAGGTGAAGTAACTTTGTGACTCATACAAAATATTGCACAATCACTGCATTCTGTCTTTGAAAGTTGACAGTAATCAAAGTGAAAGCAAACTTTAAAGATATGGTTGAGATCAGCACCTAAATTGCTGACACCATTTCTCTTTCCATCAGAATTTTCTAGTTTTAATAATAATTTGAGAATTATGATTGAACCTTGCTTGTTCAATCTGTACACAGGAAAATTAATATCAGATGTTGATCTGATACATATACATGATTGTATGTTTCCATAATTATGTCATTCTATAGACATCACACGACACTTAGCTTGGTTTGCTGATTTTCTTTCTTTTCTTCTTTGACTTTAGCCATTTGACCAAGGAGCCATGAGGATGTGTTTTAGATTGTGAGTATATTATGATGTAACAGTTAAAACAGATATTAAATATATGTCCCATGCAATGGTGCTTAACAAGGTTGAGGCAAATGAATTAACATAAATATGGGACATAGGATTTCACAATAATGACTGTTACTGGTAATTTGTCACGATTGTGCTGGAGAAAATGCAGGTAAGTGACAGGCTGGTTCTGATAATTTGGAAATTTAGCACCTTTTTTAGACTTAAAGTCAAGAACAAACACCTATCACACGCTGTTTACACCAGCACGTGTTCCTGTAACAAAGAATATGTTGGTAAAATAAGTTGCAACCTTGAAGCACGCATCATGGAACACAAAGACATTTTCAAATTATCAGAACCAGCCTGTCACTTATCTTCACAGCCTCTTCACTCATTCTCCTGGAAACCTATTGTATCTGTCCACTCTTGACTATTCAAATAAAATGATAAAAAAAACACCAGATCAGTTAATATATCAATAAACTTTAATCTGTTACTTACAGCTTTAAAATTTCAGGTGACATAAGTACAGTTAAATAAAAGCACACTGATACATGTACTATAATAGCTGTTTGAGTCACTATTATTTAGGACGACCTCAACTTTTGAGGGAAAACTAAAAAATAAATCTTGATTGCCTGATGTACAACAAGAAATTTTCTTGAAATTCGAGACCAGCTGATAGTTAAAACTGTTATGTAAAAACTAATAAAAATAATTATCATCTTAACCAGCTGATAGGTAAAACAGTTATGTAATAACTAAAATAATTATCATCTTAACCAAACAGATTTTATTTTTGATCATTTAGGAAGAAGTTGTCCAACTTTTCTCATCACATGAACTGGAAGCATGCTTCAAATTATGTTGCCAAACGCTACATTGATGATGTGCCTAGAGATGTGTATTTAGATGATGTCAGACTACAAATGAATGCAAAACTGTGGGGGGAGGAATTTAATAGACATGATCCACCAAAAAAAGTAAGTTTTGAATCAACGGGCCATAGTTCTTTTTCTGAAAGGTTAGTAAAGAAAGAAAGAGAGAAGAAAGACAGTAGTTAAGCAACATAAATGATAGGAGTTTGGGAAAATATAATCATTTGTTTACTAGAACAGCAAGTGAAGTGTAGTATCTTGATAAATTGTTTTCGGCACAGTTGAAATTGAAATGTATATTGTCTAAGCTAAATCTATTTACGAGCCCAAGTGTTCATTGGAGCTGGTACTTATCTCCGGTTTCTGTAGTGTTAAGCGGATGAGAGTCATTGACTCCCCCTGGATGGGACACTAATCCGTCGTAGGTTAGCTCCCAGTAGAAGCTGGTACTCATTTTCTCTGTAGGATGGAAAGCTCAGTAAACTTTTGCTGGGAAAAGAAGGTCACATAAAGTTCAACACTCGGCTGAGCCATGGGTCAAACCTGGGACCTCGAGGTTTTAAGGCAGAGATCTTACCACTGTGCCAACCAAGCTGCCAAATGTATAAATGTGATGCAGTGAAAATTACATTTAAATTACATTTAAGTAACGATCCGGCCAAGAGGTGTACTGTTTTGCCGCAACGCCTGCGCACAGCTTCATAGTATTAATTAGATTATCAACCTGCAGAAAAACATTTAATGAAATCGAAGTGGAAAGTAGCAAAAAGTAGAAAAAATTCAAATTTCAGGCATTCATAACAATATATCCAATAAGATCGCATGGATTTAATTAAGCACACATTTTGGAAGGAAATGTTTGTTGTGCGGGCACCCTGCTGTAATCGGTACACTTCTTATGCAGATCGTTACTTAACCTACATTCATTAAATACAATAATTACAGTTAACCTACATTCTGAACTATGAGTCCTTCATCAGAGTAATGTTACTCCAACAAATAACTCATAGCCTGAAATATCATAGTTTTTTCTGAAAGGTTCTATAAAGTACATTATTTTATTGTTTATCTGGAGTAAGACTGGTTTTTAAAGCTGGTGTATTTCTAAGAAACCTCTCTAGGTAACTTTTTTATTAACCAAAAAAATAATTTAGATCACTTAGTGGAAATTTTGAAAACCAATTGCACAATGCTACATTGCAACAGTATCGCACAGTCTTCATCAGGTAACTGACAACCTGTCACATGATGGGGGGTGTCATGTGGCAGGGGTGTGTCACGTGACAGGCGGCTGTTAATCATCTTCGAAATTTCCAGTAAGAGATTTCAATTATTATTTTTTGGTTAGTCATATTCTACTGGATGAGTCAAAACATTCACTTGTATGTTTTTCTATATTGACTTATTGATTCAGGTTAAATGGAGTGGGATTTGACCGACATAAGGGTACATGCTTCCCAATTTTCGTAGCAACTTGTCTTGCAGTCCTTGAAAATGTAGCATTGCAGATTACAGAGATTGGGTGTTACACTACATCACAATCTCAGCAACTTGCGATATTTTTGGCTGGGGTAGGTTTGGGAGAAATTGATTTGGATTTTCTGACTTTATACTTGATTCTGGTGATGACTTCTGCATAGGTTGTCGTAACGTTAGTCAGTATTACCGATAACATTCCTTCTCAGGACTATCCTAACCAGGATGATCACACAGCACAATCTGATTTGTATTTGGCTGCAGGTGGACATCTTTCAAACATACATCATTGAAATGAAGGATAGAGAAGGTTCCCCCTTGTTTCATCTGGAGCACTTCATTGAGGGCCAGTACACAAAGTACAACTCCAATTCTGGATTTGTGTTACGTGACGAGACCTTGCGCTCCACACCACAGGTAAAAAATTATGTACCACTTTAATTTGTGTGGCTCAAATTGGCCAAAATTTAAAAATATTATTTGAACAAATTTAGGCTGAGGCTCAATAGCTAAGAAAACTTTTGAAATAGAAACTTGACTTAAATTAAATACCAATACAGAATAACACAAAGATTCATTCAGGAGTTTCTTTGTGTTAGGAAATCATTGTCCAAAATGATACATTATGGCACGAATAAAGTTCTTCTTCGCCTTCAATATCTGGGAGTGATGGCTTTCAATCACAATAATGATAATGATAATGATGATCATAATAATAATAATAATGATAATTATAATAGTAATTATAAATAGTAATAATAATGTCTTTATTTCACTTGCTAAAAGTACATAACAAATGTTATGTACAATAACTATTAAGATTAATTAAACCTAAATACATCATTAGAACTAAATAGTTAGATTGTGTTTAAAAATTAATCTATTCAAATAACTGTTCTTAAAACATTCAGTATTAGTTTTTGATCTCTCGAACGGTAGAGCACGCTAATTACGCTTTTTCTTTAAATAATCTTGGGTATATAAGTCACTCCTGAAGGAAAAAGACGAATTTATAATTTTGGAGAACTTTTATTGGTCAATGTCCACGACAGTTACTTGAACTCTCGAAAGAATGACACGGGAGCTTAAGCAAACCACGACGACGACGGCAACGAGAATTTCTCTGAACAAACGGTTTAACGAACGAAACAATAGCTGTGCACATGCGTTATAAATCTTAGTACAGTTCTTTGCCGTCCTCTGCAAAAAAACAACGTGAAATGACCAAGTTCTGCGTCGTCTACGGAACGTGAACGATGACGGCTAAGTTTTCGTATTTCCATTTGGAATTGAACGCCGTCGTTGCATTTTTAGCTTTGACTCATTTTTAGAGCCATTGGCGAACCGACAGTCGCGAATTTCACCTGTAAATTCATTTTTTACTAAGCGTCGTCCACGGCGTCATCGCTCCCTTTTAATGCTGAAGTCGTTAATGGGTCACAGTAAAAGTGGAATTTATGATTTTTGTGTCAGTATGAAATGCATGTGAAATCTAATTAACAAATAGATTCCATGTTTGCGTGCGTCTGTTCCGTTATAGATAACAGTTGAAGTTAAACTGTGGTAAGAACAAAAAAGTGGCACACGTGGCGATAGCCGAGTGTGTCACTGATGTTCTTACCACAGTTTGACGTCCTCTGTTATCTATAACTGAACGGACGCACAAAAACATGGAATCTTTTTGTTTTATATAATAAAAAATTAAAAAATTTATAATGATGACGTCAAGCGTGCGACTGTCCTCTAATAGATCACAGGCGAGAACCAATCAAAATGGGAGAATCGCTTGGGTTATTATATAATTCCTTATAGTTAATATCTATAGATTTACATGTCAAATGAATAATTGTAACACAACTAACCTAGCACCATAGTTTACAAACAATAACCAACCAAAAGTAGTATACAACCTACTAGAAGGGGCACAATCGACTTCCCATCCACAAACGAAGGAACTTTACCTCCAGCAAGTTCGATAATGGTTGGAGCAATATCAATGTTTAGAACAGGGTTCTGCAAATGAAATATGACAAAAATTTACAGTGTTTGCCTACAAAGAAATGTAAGGTAATAGGTGAGAAAAGTAAAAGAAAATCTCTAACAAACATGCCTAAAGAAATTTCCAACCTTTAAATCCCTTGATCATATCTTTTGATCTCCACACTTTATCAAAGAAGAAATCAAGAAGATTCATGATAAAATGAACTTCATTAAACAACTTAATACTGGGACAGTTTCCTGAAAGCACATTGTAGTGGCAAAAGAACTACATACTGTACATGAATATTGATCTACCGGTATACACTTTTCAAAAGGAAACAGCTGGTGTCCATGTTGGGCACAAATACCAACAAATTGCTGTGCGAGAAATTAATCTGTGACCTGTTGTATTACATAATGTCGCATGATACAGGATTTAGGAATGCTTTTTTCTTTTTTTACTTCATTCCCTGGAGTGACAGAACAAGCATTTTTGTAGTTCAAAAAGCTCTTTTAACTGTAAGCATTATATTTTGTGATTTTCCTAAAACAGAGCTGGAATGACAGAGTAAGCACTAGTGATTTTTCTACATTAAGTAAAATACAGCCAGAATAAGAGAATAGTCGAGTACTAAGCAATTATGATAAAAACACAGCCAGAATAAGGGAATAACAGAGTAAGCTGCTTTTAATTTTTTAAAACTGGAATAAGGAAATATCGTAGTAAGCACTTGTGATGAGTGCAAAAAAGTTTAGAATTTTTTTGCCAATTATATGGAAGTGCACTGAATCCCACAAGTTGCTCAAAACATTTCAGAATGTAACACTGAGCCAAGGACAACACCTTATTTTTTAATGCATCATCTGTTGCAAGCCTTAACCAACATTTCATCTATAAGCAGTTTATTGACATTTTACATCCTTACATAATTCATACAATATAAAAAATTGGCAATAAGGAAACCTCGTTTGACCACACAAGAGCCAAAAACCAAACGATCCAAAATGGATTATAAAAATAATATATAAATGATGAACTTAGTTGATTATTGGTCATCGAGTTGAGCTGAAAGTCAGATCAATGTTCGCATTCATGATGAAAAATAGTTTTAAACAACTTGTTCATTTGGGTTACTGCAGCTAATCCCTGGTCTTTGAATAAGCATTGGCACCCATATATATATATATAAACTCATAACAACAATTTATTGATTATTTTGTTTGTTTCGTTTATGGCAACACCTGGCCCTCAAACATGCACTGGCACCCTTATATCAAACTTATGACAATAATTTATTGATTACCTTGTTTGTTTGTTTTGCTGCAATACCTGGTCCTCGAATAAGCAATGGAACCCTAATATCAAACTCGTACAATTGCCTCTTGTCACGAGGTAAAGAGAACTGACCTAACAAGTAAGCAATTCCATGATAAAATTAATATGTTGACAAAGAAACAAGGTGTATTAACAAACACTGACATTTTAAAATCTAAGGTATCATGTGCCACCAAAGAGACAGCCTTGACAATCTTACAATTTTATTGGTACAGTAACATTTTACAGGCATCCTGGAATTCCATGGTGCTGTGATTTTGTGCAAATTTGCAAATTTTCTGTAGAATCACAGAATTGTGTTCAAATCATAGAATTTTGTTTCAGGAAGATTTATATTACAATTTTCTGTCATCAGGTACTACAAGTACATGACAGGAAATTGTAAATTTTCTCAGATTCAAAATTTCCCTTATTAGAAATTAGATATTTTGATACATAAAAACCTAATTATAATTTAACACACTTTAAAAAGCATGATTCAGAGAGTGTGTGTCTGTTCAGGTTCTGGGCATCTTTCTCCAAATAAAAAGTGCATTCATTTTAATACAGTACAAGTATTGATAAATGTGCCACATTCCAGGGATTGGACCACAAATGTTGTATGGCTAAAGGTGGCGTAAAAATATTTTTAAGACAAATCATATCTAAAGAACTGTCTCAAGTCCACAATTGTCTGTAATTCTCTGCCAGCTGTGATCGATAAACAAAGTAGTTGTTTGCAGCAAAACGTTGTCAAACACCAATTACATAGTTTATAAATCAACAAAATAAATTACCTTTAGTTAGTAAAGTTTTTTCATTCAAAACTTTTCATTTCAACAGCAGAAAGCATGTTTAAATGAACTATTCTTTATTGTAGAAATTCTCGCAGAAAAGCCATGTTGATTTCAGAATAACAAGGCTATAGTTGTTTACAAAGAACTGTAACAATGACCCAACTTTTAACATCTCTTCTTGGTTGCTTTCCTCATTTCGAATCGCTCAACAGAACAAACAGAATTAAGTTTGCAGAACTTTATTTGCCATTAGAAATGGCTTAATAGAACAAACTAATTACACTCAGCTTACCAAGATGATAACCATTGTCAGAGGAGAATATTACAAAAGTGTTATCCAAGTGTTGTCCTTTCTCAAGTGCCTGTAAAACCTGTGATACCAGATCATCCACTGAAAGTAGGGTGCGCCACCTGAAATTATATAATGTTAAGAATAGGATAAAGAAATGTAAAATGTTTTCAAACATGTCACTGTGCAAAAAGCTAAATCCTTCTGCAAGCTCAGTGGCCCATAAGGGCTAACCACATAAAAAAATTCTATATCCCATTTATCGCACAACTCATTATCATGCAATAGCACATCTTATCACTCAATAGCACATCTTATCACTCAATAGCACATCTTATCATACCATTCACCTTACATAAATGGCAGCAATTTTAATATTCTTTTGTCTACATTAAAATTAGCCCAGCTAGCCCTGTTTATGCATTAAATTTTCAAAAGAATAGGTTTTCTGACCTGTTCTGAAACACTTGATCACTGTCTTTGATCGAAGATGCTGCCATTGGATGTGGAGTATTGTGAATCAACCAGTGCTTGGTCTACAGTAGGAATTGAATGAAAAAAGGAAATAGCATGTTATTAATACTTAATAACAGCTCAGCTGACCCACATCACCACTTGTAATCTGACTAACCTTCACTTAGTTTCACATTCTTTTGACCTTCTGAAATTCCATTTATTGTACTTGACCAAGTAAGCACCCATGCCCGAGTAAGCGCCCACCCCTTTTTCAGATGAAAGTTCTTGCACGGGGGTGTTTTTTAACCATATTTTCTGTGATCAAAATCCTTTGGAATTTTTTTGGCTGATAAAAGTTAACAATGTTTTTCTGATGAATGATTGTTGTAAATGCTTATTTGGTCAATGTATCAATAAATGCTTCAGTTGTTTGCACTGTGGGTGTTCTTCTCACCTGGCCATCTGTTGACATATTTAAATATATGTAAACACACTAATCTGGAATAGGATGATTATAAATTATACTTGATACTTCAATGGTGTTTTGAATTTGTGTTTGGTGTTTATTCAATTGGGAGATGTCCACATTCGGGGTATGAAAACAACTATCATTATGCAAATTACCCTTGAAAAGTATACCGTCCAAGCAAATGCCATGCCAAACTTTTGTGAAACTTATTGCAGCTGGGTGGTGGGTGCTTACTTGGTCGAGTACAGTACTTTCCACAACATTTTCCGTTATCTTTTGCAATCTTCTATGATTTTGGGCTGTTCATTTCTTCACCATAATACATCAAAGGTATTCTCAATTTACAGTGTCATTTTCCCCAGCATGTCAGCCAAGATTAAGAAAGGGAAAATCTGAATTCTGAGACTTTTCTGCAGGTTTACCAGTTTTTGTTTTTGCACAATCCTATGTAAAACAGACCATAAGTAACCTAGTCTAAAACATGAAGCCACGGCTAAGGGTGAGCTGGTACAGATAGAGAAGTGGACATATTAGATATGCTAATCAGTGTCGTTCTTATGATAACTATTTCCACTTCTTTAACTGTGCCAGCTCATCCTTAACCTTGGTTTCATCTAGAAGGTTGGTTGCTTTTTAGGAATTGTGAAAAGGTCTACTGTACTAATTTTCCATGAATTTTTATGATTCTTATTATAATTCCATAACTTCTGTGCTCTGAAAAACAAAACTCTAATATTCTATGTTTTTCACTGGTTTCCTTTTTTTCTTTGCTTCATTCATTGTGCAAAATATTTTTGCCCCTGAAAGCTAGGTAAGAATTATTTCTATAAACTGCCAACCTCACCCCAAAATATCTAATGGTTTTTAAAATCTTAAAGTGTCTATATTATGGCAAACCGGGTTTTCTTGGTTTTGTTATCTCTTGAATGCATAGAAAGGTATTCTAAAATAAAATTTTGATTGATGGCATTTTTTGCCACAAAATCAAGTTTTAAAGTTTCCATGCTGGCCACACCCAACAAAGATGACCAGGAGTTGCTAAGGCTGTGATGCCGCTTCAGGAATAAACCTTTTTACAGTTCCTGAAAGGTAACCAAGCTTCTACATGAAACCGAGGCGAAGGTTGTCCTCGTACAGTTAGAGAAGTGGAAATAATAGGATGAGTAGCACAGTCATGGCTTGCATTTGTGTAACAAAGGAAAAATTTCAAAAAATTTCAAGTTGGGTTTAGAACTTCCCCAAACTGTACTATGTCTTTCAATTTTGACCATTTGAAAAGAAAAGTGGATTTTAAGCGAAGGAAACGTAGTTTTATAAGCTTAAGAAAATTACCCAGAATTCCTTTCGCGCTACGTTTAATATTTTTGACGCGAAAAAGTCTTCAGTGACAAGCTCAATATTAGGAAAATAAACCTTATTAATCGGTTTTTAACTACCCAAGAAAAGCCTTTAGCCTTTCGACTGAGGAAAGCGTCGTTTTAAAACCAAAAGTATCGAAACTTTAATTATTTGTCGCTTGAAGTCAATTTGCTCCGGCTCAGTTATCACGCAGTTAAAAACGAACATTTAATTATTTTTTTGTCTGCGTAATTTTATTCAAAACAAGGTATCTAGAAAGATTTACAAACAAATTTCAATATTTATTTTTAAACTGAAAGAAAAAGTAAAAGTTAGTTTCGCTGGAATAATTTTGAGGTTTATTTACATTTTGTCAAAGTTACAACAAGAGCCAAGAATTTTGTATTGTAACATGTAAATTTTGCATCTTAGAAAAAGCCTCGCTCCGTACTCAAACTATTGAAAATACCTTGTCGTTAATTTATGACTTTAAGCTATGTTAAGTATTCTTTCATAAAGTTTTTTGCATCTTTGATTTAAAGTAAACAAGTTTTTGGTTGTTTAGAACGGCTAGTTGACCCTGGTTGACCTTTGCCAAACAGCGCTAAATTAAACGTCTGGAGTTAACGAACAAAATTTTGTTTTCAATACTCTAATACTAAACTTCGATTTAACCCTTAGTTTTCTTATAACTTCTATTCCTTTTCCGCAAGTAACATTTAGTTTCCAAATGAAATTGCAATTTACCTATGCGAAAGTAATTTCAACGTAAAAATAAAATGCAAGTCCGTGAATTCACGGTTGGATGCACGCTCTCACGTGTTAGCGAAACTGTCAATACAGCATTCCACGTGGTTTATATTTTGAACTAATCGGCTTTCACCTTGTTTGAAATGCAACGTTATTATACCCAAACTTTAAAACATTCATTTCTGTCTTTTTAAAAAACCTTAATGATAGCCGGCAAAATCATATTTTACATTATTATAAATCATAAAACTACAGTCAAAGTTGGTTGAGTTCAAAGGGAATCAATAATTTCGTCGTGTTTGTAGTTTAAATATGATTTGTTATTTTGTTACGCGTGACGCCCCGTTTTTATGACTTTTCTAGCGTGTAATCCATGCATTCCTCGTCGTTTATACTTTGAACAAATCGCCTATCTCCTTGTTTGAAATGCAACGTTATTAAACCCGAACTTTAACACGATCATTTTTTTCTTTTTATAAAAAACCTTAATGATAGCCGGCAACATCATATTTTACTATTTAAATCATAAAACTGCAGTCAAGTTGGTAGAGTTCAAAGGGAAGCAATAATTTCGTCGTGTTCAGTAAGTGGCAGTTGAAAGATGGCTTTTCTTCTCTTTGTAGCAGAAGACTTCACAACGAGATCATAACAAAGATAGCGAACAGTTGCAGGATAAACAGCCGCCAATTTTTTTTCTTCCAGTTTATAAGTCGAGTCAATTATATTATCGCGTAGAAAAAAGTGTCCCAAAATTACACGTTGACCACGAGTAAACACTGAACCGTAATCATCACACAGATCATCTTCCAGTACTGTGGTGCCCTCGCTTACAACCTTTAACAAATAAAAGTCATACTGTGAGTCTCCCACAGCGGCAACGGCAACAATACTGTCCTTGGTAGCTAGATCAGCCACACATTCACTTAAAGGAATTGTTCCCGCGTCATCTGTCGATCGCGTTCGAGATGGATCAGCTTCTCGCTCAAGCCTTATTTGCTCCCACTCGTCTACCCACTCTTTATTTTCACAACAACTAAAATTTCCTTGCAGACAGTCAAAGCAATAGCAACTAGTTTGCCTTGTACGAAGGTTCAGCTGATGGCTTGAAGATGAAACTGAATGTAGCTGCCGCACGCCCTTTACAGCCTTGAAAACACCATCCGGCCGATTGCGTGGCACTGAATCAGGACCAGTTGCGGGAATATAGAAAAAAACTCTTCGTTCCAGCTGAACAGATGTTTTCCTTGATGAAAACGAAGAACTACTGCCAGTAGGATGGGAAAAATTAGCTTTCAAAAAATCGTAAAGATCCTTTGCGCAAGCAATTACGGCATTCTGGCGTAGAACTGCTGCAGAGGCCTTCTGCTTGGCGTGTGAACCTGCAGCATCTTGTTCGCCCTTGGCGTGGGAAGTAGCAAAATAGTTTCTTTGAACCAGATAACCAAGATTCGTCAGGGAACAAGATAAATCGCCTAAACAATGCCTGCTCTTATACTGAGCGGCACATCCGTCAGTAAACTCGTGCATTTGACTTATTTGTGTGTTTACAGTCTGACTAAGGTATCGGGAAATTAACTTTTGAACATACAATACTGAGTCGTGATCCTGCTTTACGTCGTCTGAAATGGCGAATAAATATTCCTTGATGATCTCGGGGTTATCTGGAGTGCTGGCTACACCATCGAAACTCTCCACTGCATGTCTGTACAAAACTGTGACATGGATACTGACTTTTTCCATGTTAAAATACTGCGATTGGAGTTCATTCTGAGCCCTGCACCCATAATTCTCAGAATAGTCATGTACAGAAACTGCATGATCAGATGGGAGGTTTTCCAGCAGTGCCTCAAACTGAGCTCTTTGCCACTTCGCTAAAAAAGCATGATAGGGAAACGTAGCCAAAAGTCCCTTAAAATAATCGAAAAGTTCCTTGGGGGCAGTTTCTTTGTTAACAAGAGAAATTTTTTTAACTTCAGTACCATCTTTAGAAAGTTTCCCGGTCGGAACATAGTCATACCTTCTCCACCTAACAGTGCCGTCAAGTGAGTTTTCCCCAGGTAAAATATAAAATTTATCAACTCCACAAAAACTGCAGTTCCGCTTCAGACAATCCATTTTGTTGAAAGAGCAATTGACTTCCTTTGGACAAAGAGTTTGTTCTAGAACTTCAGTCACATCAGAAAAAACGTTTTGGTTTACTCCTTCCTTTTCAATAACTTCACGCCTAAACCTCATGCAATCTTTAAAAACCATTTTCAACTCCACGTGTTGACGGCACATACAGGACTGACGGTCACGCTCCTTAGCACCACGAACAAAAAAAGGCTTCAACGATTCGAATTTCCTTTGTCCGATTACTATTTCAGGATATGATTTTTTAAATAAAATAAATGCTTCCGATTGTGTCATCTCTAGGATGTGTTTGGCATGTTCAATCCACTCTTTAGCTCCGATACGCTTCCTCAGAATATCCTTTTTGTTCCCCGTAGGATGGCTCACTTGCTTTTCCCAGAAATCGTACACTGTCTTTTTTATCTCCTCAGGTACGGCGTCATGTCTAGTTTTGCGCTTCGCAGCAAGCCACGAGAGTTCTTCTCCCTTGAATAACCTGTTTCTTTTCTCGATAGACCTTCTGACGCTGTCGCGATTTAAATTGGACATTTTACTTACGGTTTTCTGTAATCTTTGCTTTTTTACGTTTTCACCGAAGACCATGGACTTTGTGGCCGTCAGTGCGGATCTATCGACATTTGATCTCCTTTTTTTAACTTTATTTAGCCCCTCCTTTAGATCCTTTGCCACCGCCCGTAAAGCCTTAAACTCTTTTTCACTTTCGGCCGTTCGCACAAGGCCCTGGTCCACCAAAACTTGTCGTGTTCTGGGACTGTGGGCTATATCAGATAATATTGCCGCTTTTTTCTCTGGTGTGCAAGGCAAGACTTCTTTTATACTGTCAAGGGCTCTTTTCTTCGCCATGCGATGTGGAAAAACAATAGACGTGCTCGAAGAAGATCGATCGGTATTTTTTTCTTTGCAACCACCTTTTTCTCTTTTTTCTTTCTTTCTCCGCTCTCTGTATGTGTGCGATCGCACTCTTGACATCCCTTTTTTCTTCTCATCTGCTGTTTTCTTCCTCATCATTAGAGATTTTCGTTGATTCCTTTTAATTTCTTTTTCAACTTGCTGCCTTGTTCCAGGAGGAGGATTTTTATTTTGCCGGAGCGCGCGGCGATTTTTTTTTACCCTTTCAATAATACGCTCAGAATTTTTGGAGTAATACACTTTACTACTTAAATTTTGTTTTTCTTTTTTCTTTTTTCTCCAAATCTCAATTCTAGAAAGTTTTTTTTCTGGCTCCATATTTTTCAACTAATTTCTGAATCAAAACTTTAACGTAACTACAACAACAAAAAACACCTGAAATTCAAATTCCCAACGGTTTTCAACGACTTTATACACGTAAGCGTGATCGTGACGATTGCCTCGTGGCCTAACGGTAAACAGAAACCAGTCAAACCAGTTAATCAGGAAGGTTCAGAAGGCCTGGATCCTAAGGACAAAAGTGACAGCAAACTTCGATGAATCGATGAAAGTAAGAGCAAAACGAAGGAAGTTTTCAAGTCTTTCGCGCGCCCATCAGAACAATTCAATGGATCTTCCTTCCCTTTAACCGGCACTTTTCGAGACAAAAGTGTTTCTCATCGCGTGAAACGGATATATCTCCAAAACTACAGCTTTGTTGGACTTCAAATTTTGGCAACACCACAACAGTCGAATGAGCATTTACTTGGCGGCAGAAGAGAGAAATCGCTGCAAAGACAAACGTGTTTGGATAAAAAATGTCAAACAGGACTATGTATTAATTTCCATGAAATTGATAGAGAATATTTTGTTTCTCATGGACTTAGAAAGGGCTTGGCTCGCGATCATATTATATTTCTTCGTCAAACTTCACAAGGGTAAAACTCAGTTCTTGAGCATTTGTGATTTCAAATTTCTTTGTTA
>JAOCPT020789789.1:0-15753 GCA_026546935.2 Palythoa grandiflora
ATCGTCCGGTTCTCTACTGAGTTTTGGTAAAAGAGGAAAAACGTCACCAACTTTAAGTGCCATTTTGCCACATATTTCGGTCTGAGAGTGCTGGATATGGTGTTTTAAGGCTTCCAATTCTAAAAATTTTTTGCGGGAGCAAGCATGGCCCCAGACCCCCATAGAAGCAGGCGCCTTCGGTATCCCGATTTATGATGGTCCAGAGGTTGGACACTCCGGAACATAGTATAAAAACTCTCAGGAAGAAAACCTTTCTGGTATAAAAACATTAATTTCCATAACTGAAACTTGATAATATCTTCAAATTTTAGTAATTTTAAACTAGAAAATATTGGTTGGGTATGAGGATTTCCAGGTAAATAATTGCAAACAACCAACCACAAACAGACAAACAAAAGTCTAACTGCATTCGATGGAGAGCACATATTTATTCAGTACAGTTCAAAGTTTATTTAAATGAGCAAGTCAACATATTTGACTGACGTTTCGGACTAAAGTTGTCGGAGTAAAGGAGGACTATAGTTCGAAACGTCAGTCTAATTTCATTACTCGCGGTGTCCAAGTTAAAAAATCATCAAACTGTTTCTATAGAAACACCGACGCAGCATCCGATTTTAAGTCAACATATATTTAACTATTTAACAATGAGACCCGAAGGGTCTAATTGTTTTAGCATCACCCAACTAGTCGGACAGAAAAGGCAATAATAAAGTCAGGAAATGCATGTTGACGAAGTATTTATTTGGAAATAAAGAAAGCGTCACGCTCAATTGTGACAAACTTGAACTCAGTGTCGTCTTTCCGCCTGACATCATCGTATAAAAACATTGTGAGAATTCCATTTAACTCTTCTTTCTCAAGCTCTTGTGTAACTGTTTTAAATTTTCGTTGGTTTGCAAACCATTTTAAAGTCTCCTTTGAAAGTTCCACAAAACGCGAAGCGGCCGCCATTATTTTGGTAGGTTTTCAAAACCAGAGAGTTTCACCACTCGAGGACTATTGCTGATAGTCCCCTAGTAGCATAGCCAATCAAAACGCAGGTGATACTAAACCTGCATAAACATTAAACCTCAGTTATTGATATTTGGAAACCTCAAACACAAAACCCGTTGTAGATAAACAGTATTACACACGGAAGTCTACTAAATTGAAATGCGTTGAACGCACTTTAGTAATCTCTGATTACTTCTGGTCTATAAAATGGTGTATTTTACTAGGTTGCTGTAGTCCCGTGTTATGTACAGCCCACACAAAAATAAAACCAGCCATCGTCAGTGTAACTTTATGTGACCTTACTGTGAGTTCCATTTTATCAATTGGCACTCGTGGTTATCCTCATAGCTCTGTAACGCCACTTCCTACGTCAAGTACATCTTTATCTAGAACTAGACATTTAAGGGTACAAAGACCATACTTTATGAGTGGTTATGGCGCCTAAAGTCATAAAGATAAGACTCTACTTCAAGGATCATGGAGCATTAAAACCGCGACCGTATTTCAAAATTAACTGCGAAGCACGCAATCAAAATGGGTAAAGCTCATAATCTTAACGTAATAACTCCAGGCTAAAACTTAGTTTTCTCAAATCAGTTGGACATTATTTATTTTCAGCGTCACCAGGCTACGAAAAAACGCCCCCCAAACTTGCAGGCCTTTGGCTATTGCTTTTCGTGCTCAGATATGATACACTTATTAAATAATAGGATGAAGTTACAGCAAACGTGTTCTTGACGTCGGTATGAAAAAAACAAAACAAAAATAGGATCTTCATAGATACTTGTTCTATAAAAACGTCCTTGTAATATATAAACGGTATTTGACGCACCTAGATTTCTACAAAATGTTAAGCTTTCAAATACAGTCAAAAGTAGCCTAAACGACTTGATTGCGAAACATTTATTTAACCACTAGGCGGGGTTATTCACCGTAACTAGAGAACGCACTCTATTTGGCGTAGTCATTTTTGTTCATCTTCGCGATTTACGTGTGTATTAAAGTCTCCACAGATGACAAGTGGCTCTTTTCAGAGAAGCAACGGTTCCATGTTGCTAAAAAATTCAGGAATGACTACACTTGAGCTAAAAGTGTGTTTGCTTGAGTAAGGAGGACGATGAATAATAACAAGTCTAAGATTATCTGCTGGTGAAGAGTTGAAGACGAACTCTGATAATTCGTACGGCGTTTTAGATACAGCGTCCACTTTAGTTGCACGGAATGAGTTTCTAAATAGCAAGGTTGTTCCACCTCCACAACGATGTTCGCGTGGATGATCGAATAATTTTGTAACCGTCAGGGCATAATTCCACTTGTACAGCACCATTAATTATTATTTTTAGATAACCTATTAAGTATATAAGTCCACTATTTCAATACATTGGTCAGCACAAACGTTAAAAACAGGAACACTATTTCCTCTCGCTAGGTAACTTTCGGAGTTCTTCACTCATATCCCTCAAGGTTATCATTTTTACAGCCATCGGAGCACCAACAAAGGCTATGAGTACTGTTACAGCTCAGCACTCTTTTTCATTTCTTAGCAATATTTTATGCCTTCGGCTTTAAAACCAAAACACAAACATACCTAGTTTATACAATAATAATTATATGCATTCTTGTCTACCATTGATGTTTTGTATCAAAATTCTAGAGGCGCGTTTATGTCTCCTATCTAAATAAAATGCAATGGTGTATTGAAGGAGGGAAAGAAGGGGGGAGGGGGTCTGGGGGGTCTCAGCCCCCCTTGATAAAATTTATTATTACATTATAATTTTTGTAAATTGTATAATATCAATTGAAACACCGTTAACTATATATAATTTAATCATGCACTTTCAAGCAGTATGCCTTTTTTTGTATAACATTGTGATAAAACCTTTGTCATGACTACATACCCAGTGCTAATGTTGTTATAAGTGATCTAAATATGGCAATATTCGACGTTTTTTATAACTTACATTTTTCACACCCCTTTCCCCCACTCCCTTCCCTCCTTTTTGTTCTTTCTGTTGTTATTCTTACTGTTGCTGTTGTTGTGGCGGTTGTTGTTGTTGTTGTTATTATTAATGATTCCTAATGAAAAGCATCTCGTACAATAAGCAATCAAACATAGAATGACAGCGTTTCACAATTTTGAATTGGTTGAAGTTTAAGACTCCTTTGTATTTGTTGTAATCAGAAAGATAGTTTATGTGTTTGCCAGTAGATGATGATGGTCTCTTTTTGTGTTCTTCAATTCTTTGGTGTAAATGTTGTTGGGTAAACCCTCATAGCATGCATCAAACATGCCACATTCAAATTTATAAACGACGTTTTTTTGGTTCACGATTGTCAGCTTTATTGGCACGGTTTTAATTGACTCTCGATCTTCTTGCTTGTAAACACGGGCTGTGATCCTTGGCCCATCTTATGGCTTAAACTTTTTATTTCAATATCATTTCCTGAATGCTGTTATTGTTGTTGTTATTTTTGCTGTTGCTGCTGCTGTTGTTAATATTACTGTTCCTACTGTTGTTGTAATTGGTATTGTTACTGCTGTTTTTGTTTTTTCTCTTGCTGCTGTTGTTAATGTTATTATTATTGTTGCTGTTGACTTTGTTACTACTACTACTACTAATAATAATAATAATAATAATAATGGCTTTAATAATCTCAGATAAAATACATATCTTCGTTACATTATGAAAGTTGTTACATTTAAAATTCAAAAATTATGTATAATAATACTCGTACTTATAAAAACAAATTATACTTAAAAATACATCTATTAACAAAACTGTTTTTGAACTGCTCAGTTTTCACCCTTGGCCATATGCTCGAAAGAATAGGCTATTTCCGAATCAGGCTCCACTGCTCACAAACAAAACCTAAATTCGAAGCTACATTTGCTGTATTTTTTAGCACTTGGCCTCGACTTGATGTTTTTGTTTGTCGGCAGTGAAGTGAATTGGCAAATGGCCTGTTTCTGTAATATGAAGAGAATATTAGTAAAAAGCAATCACCGCCAAATTGCGTAAGAAATAGAGGAGAAAATCAACGCCTCTAACGGAATGATCAAAAATACGCTAATGTTATAAACTTGAATTCAAAGTCTTCGCCAAAATATTACATGAGCGGGTGTTACTAAAACGAGTTTACAACGAGTAACGGAGTAACGGGAAAAAAATTTACACGGTAAAAAATAGAAAGCGAGTAAAGGGAAAAAATAACACGGTAAATATAAAATAAACGAGTAACAGAAAAGGTTCTTATGGTAGTAATGTAACGTAAGAGTAATGGAAAAAATAATGCTAAAAATGATTGATAAAATGTCTTGCAAAATTTGGCGCGCTGAAGATTATTTACTAGATGACATGCACGATTTTCCCGCCATAAACGTCACGTGACAGTTAAACATCAAACATGGCTGGAACAGCGAAGACAAGACAAGATTTTTATTCAACTCAGCTCAGTTTTACAGTATATATAGGTAAATTTACATAGGTAACTAAATACCGTACAGTTTAAGGAATAACGAAAAAGAAAGATATAACAAAATAAGGAGCGAGTTGGGATCATCCAAATAGCAAGGATAAGGCAAAAGATGGGCAAAGCTATTTTCTCAAACAATTTTGCTATTATCGCATAATTTCATTTTAGCAGAAGACTAAATTTATGGAAAGAGCAAAGAAAGAAACGAGTTGGTGTCTTTGGTTGTTACACATCTTTTTTCTGATGTTTTGCATTAGCGATTAATCGCACGCCTTGGGCTCTTTAGACCTACCGTGTGCGGACTTATTAAATGGGACCAGACAAAATAATCGAGGTTCGACTGTATAAATGTATAGTTCTAAATAAATTTATATCTCCTCATGTAATCTTTGACTTTTAAGCCTTGTATTTTTCTAAATATTTATAACTGGGAATAGTACCCAAACAATAAATTTAACCTTGAACTACACATTCATTTATTTCATCATTCATTCATTCAATCAATCAATCAATCATTCGTTAATTCATTCAATCAATCATTCATTCATTCGTGTATTCGGTTCATTCATATGTTTCTGAGCAATCACTGAAAAGTTTCTTTAATCAAATTAACAATGCAATGTTCTCTAGCTTATTATTATTTTTCCGTTGTCTTTAACGTCATTTTAAATATTTTAAATTTAGTTCAATTATCTTAAGCCTGTGATGCCTTTGCAATAGTATCGTGACATCATTTAAAATGACGTTGCATCTCTCGTCTTTACATTGCTGACTGTGTGTAACGCACCACTCACGGTAGGCGTGACACGAAGCGAAGAGCTGCTTGACAAGACATTTCTTATCCCTTGGCGATAATTCTTGCTAAAAACTATCAGAATTACCGGATTCACAGCGCTATTCGCGTAGCCAAGGAACAACGTGGTAAAATTCAAGCCGCCCGAATGATCTGAACTGTAGATCCGCGGAAAAACGGTTCGAATTTGGAATGGCAACCAACACAGTCCAAAGCCGACTACTATCGCCACAAGCATGCTGACGACGGCGCGATTTTCCCTTCTTGTTGACTGTTCGTGAATCTGTTGCGTTTTTCGTCGCCAAAGCTCACACGCTATCATGGCGTACAGAACGGCAATACCGGTCAGCGGTAATACATACAAACTAAAAATTAAGAAAATTGAATAGTCCTTGTACGCATGCTCACTGAACAGTGGGCCCCATTCCTCTATGCATACTGTTTCTCCGTCGCTGTCATACAGGGTCACTGAATATAAAAGAGGGGATGTTATTGCCATGGAAACCAACCAGATAACACCAATGATGATATGTGCAACTCTTAAGTTCACAAAATGAGCGAACGGAAAAACAATGGCCAGAAATCTATCGAGTGATACAGCAAGCAAAGTCAATACAGACACAGCCACAGAAACTCCCTGTAAAAAAGTTACAAGCTTGCAAACTACCGTTCCTAAAAGTCCGTGGAAGTCCATCCTAGAAGGTCCCACAATCGCGGCCTGTACAGCAGGAGGCATACAAAACAGCGTCATCAACAAATCGCTGATTGCCATGTTGACAATAAAATGGTTGGTTGAGTTCTGCATGCGTCGCGAAGTGCGAGCAACGTGAATTACCAACGAGTTACAAATCAAAGAAACTAAAATAACAAATAAAAAAGCCCATGTCTTGAACACTCTCACGACAATGGGTTCGCTGTAAAGGTCGTCAGAAGATTTCTCACAAGTTGTATTTGTGCTATTGTATTCACCGTTGTTTTCTCCCGTCTCAACATATCCAGGACACAACGTGTCGTTTGACGGGTTAAGTAACATTTTCAACGTGTTATTTTCGATTCTTCTGTTGATGTTAAACAAGAAATGTCCTCGGCTGCTGCGCTATTGATTTTCCGCCGAAGTCTTCCTACAAAAAAAAACAACAAAAAATTCAGTTAAATGATCGGTTTTAAACTTACCTAAACAAAATTTTATGAACTTTAACATCGATGTATTTCACCTTTTTGTTACAGAGGAATTTCTGGTATATTTTTAGTTCTTTCTTCTGGTTCAAATTTTTGGCAAAAGCTTTCGTATTGTCGCAATACACCGCGGCATCGCTTGGGGCTGGTTTGTCAAACTCTTCAGAAGCAAATCGTTTTAATACATTTAATGAGTTGTTTGTTTTACAACACCTTCATTTTTCCATTGAATTTTAATTATTTAGTACTGTCCTTTTTTCAAAAAAAAACCTTTCAACTTCATGACATTTTACCTGTGAAGGTTTTTTTTCCCAATATTGTGTTTGTTTTTCTTTATGCAAGTTTGAATAAACAGCAATTTTAAACACTGTATTTAAGTGATATTTTGCATTAAAGGATTATTATATAGTATAAAATCTTATTGCAAACCTTTAAGGCAGAAGTAGTTTACTCGTGTAAAAGAAACAGTTGGAATTGTAAATGGATATTTTTAAAACTAAATTGAAGTTTTTTGGAGAGGTGCTACATGGCTGGCAAAAAACAGGAAGAAGCTTCATGTGTCTATGCTGTGAAATGCCACCTTTTAAATTCAATTGTTGAAATGGTGCGTGTTATTGTCCTAAAATCCCATGATGTCGAAAGCAAAAGAAAACCTTTCTTTTCAGATTGTATTTCAATTTCATCAAACTTATCCTTCATCAAACAAACCTTGTCGGTATTGTTATAACAGCAGGCCTACTTCCCTCGGACTTTAAACACAACCATTTCAAAATGACACGTCGGTAGAGAAAAGAAAACACTACGCTTTCCTTTCGTTTAGAGAATAAATAAATCATAGTTCAGTTTTCTAGTTTGACATTTAAAATTTCTTTAGCATTGTTGTTTTGATGTTGTCACTTTTTGAGACCTGAATTCTTATTTGATGGGTTGCCCATGAAAATTTATAGCTGCGATACTATATTGAATTTTCAATTTTTCTCCTCTTTCGTCTTCGAACAATTTTGACTCTTGTAAAGTTTTCCGACAAGAGATGCATTACAGTTAGTTTTAAATTAACTGACTTTGCAAAAAGAAAATTCCAAAAATTAAATTTTGAAATTTATTTGAATGGATGGCATTCTAACATTCAAAATCTGCCGCACAAGATTATTTTTATTTTTACATCTTATGTTTGTATGCTTTCAAACTGAAGGTTTTGCGGCTAATACTTGATTGATTTCATAAAGATGCAGTGCGCAAACTTTTATGCTTTAGCCAAAGTAATTGAAGTACAGAAAAGAATGTTTAATTGCTATTTGTTAAAATAGAACGTTAATATTTGAAAAGAAACTTCCTTCTCGCTTTTCTGCGATCAAAACACCTTTTTAAAGGTAAACATCGCTGGAGAGAAATTTTAATTTTAATTTTTAAAATCGGCTTACCTGACAGCTGTTTTGAAACTACAAATGGATTGGCAGTCAGTATTGTATTGTCCCCTGTATATGAAACAAGGAAAGTTTCGACAGTTATGTCAAATGTTTTACTTTAACATTTACTGATCCGAAAAAGAACACAGGAGCCTTTATTATGTAAAATTAATTGAAAGGAAAGTCGATTTTATTGAGAAAAATATCTGCACCTGAATGAAAAATTAAAATAGGATTTCATTCATCAAGTTTAATTACTGTCTGTCACCAGTCAGGTTTTGTATAAGGTTCCAATTGACCTAAAAAACTGATCAAAAAATAAAAGTGAACTGGATATACATTAAACTTAACCGTCCAGTTGTTTAGCGGCTTCACAAAAAGCAATGAATAAATTATTACATTACAAGTACTTCTTACAGACCTAATATGTCAGTTCAAACCGTGAGACGAGGCCTGTATATACAGCAAATATCAGTTTTGAATCTTTCGCAATGGATTTTCACTACTTCGCTGTTATTAAACTGTTACTTTAACTTTCCGAGTTATTTGTTACTCCAGTCGGTTTCATATAATTCGCCAGAATTTCCTAACTCAGATAAAGTGGAAAAACAGATACTTTGTTCTGATTGGCTAATAGTAAACGTGGCTAGTTTGGTATTGCTATAAGAAAGAATATTTCAATTTAGCTACGGAAGCAAGTTGTAGAAAACCCTAGACTTACTAATGTACTACAGTATGTCGCAGACAGCTATACTAAACAGTTGATTTACATTTCAGTGTAGTCTGTTTTCACTGAATTGTCCCTGTACAGTTTTTCAGTTTCCGGGGCTTGACATGAATTGACTTGCCGCCTGAAAATGTGATAGTGTGTACGTGCTTTTCCACCGAACCATTCACTTCAGTTCAATGGTCATCACTGAAGCAAATATTAATAAAACTCTAACTCTAAGCTGCTGTAAAAAGCTTACAATTGAGGTGAGAAGGGTCAATACTCAAGGCAACAGGAAGAAATTTTAACAGCAACAATAGCATTGAACAATGGCTCTTAGCATGACCCTGATTAGGAAACAAATCTCTGGACGAACTCACCTTTTCCGCAGTAAAGTTTCAGTGTGAAATGGAAAAATTATACATCGCGGAAATTTCATTTTATCATAGATGCTGATTATGAAAATATTTTTCTTGTTTTTGTGCTGATAGCCTTTTCATGTTCGGTTTTTTCTTGTCATTTAGGTAGAAGCTATAACTAAACATTTGATCATAATTTTCATGCGTTAAAAGAAAGAGAAAAAGGAAGAAAAATATGTCCCAAAAATTCTAAAGCTATAGCTTTATAATCCTCTAGAAAGCAAATATGCCAATGTCGACCAGAAAAAAAAATTGTTTTCAGTGCCACGCGACTGAGTTGAATCCACTGACAATCTTCGCAAAAAATAAAAAGTCAGCTCAAAAATGGAAGTTAATCTTGAAATATTTTATCAGACGATAAAAACTTTTTACATTTAATTCTCATCTTAGTATATTCCAGAAACATCAGTTTTATTGAGTTTTTACGATTTATTGATTCCTTTGGTACAAATAAAAGTCGAACATTCGCCGAGTTAGCAGCAAAAAGTCGTTAGGTTAATATAGGATATGAAAACGTGTTAAGACGATCTTCTGTCTAACCTAATTTGTAAAAGACTTGTTTTGAAGTCAACACTAAAGCCAGCGAACACAGTACGTCCACTTTTGTAATTTTGTAACCGATAGGTATTGTAAGCAAGCAACATGTAAAACCTGAGACGCTGTAATTCAGGATACTGACAATCCTGCAGGGGACGTCACAGTGGCAGCTGTGACACCAGGCAGTCTGGTACGGGTTGCAGGATCCAGCATCTCATGCCCTGAGATCCTGAGGGGGCACCGAATAGGGGACATAAATTGATGATGTGGGGCACTGTTTGTAATCTATTGCACGGGCACCAATCCAACTCAGTGGCACCAATGAGTCTTTGTCAGGAACGAGGTACTTTTCTTCCAACTCGATCTGAGGCAGTTTAGGCGATTCTAGGCATTACGGGGAGACCGTAGCCGGGGACCTTGTTTGATGGACACTCTATAAACTCTCGCGAGATGTTGCTGCTGGCAGCCCACTCGTCAGCCAAGCGGTCCTTGATCCATGATGGTGACAGTGGATTCGAGTATAGGTAGGGCGATTGCTCCCGCGGAGAAGTTGAGAGAGCTGGTCCATCTGCTGGTGTAAGGGTAGCGGGGAGTCGGGCTGGAAGGATTTCTTCCCAAGTTGCGAGCGAGGACGTACAGGAAGCATATCCACAGGGATTGGTACCAAGCGGCCGTTGATTGAGCAGAGGGACTCGCTGATTGCGATGTCCATGATCTTGGTATGGCGGCTGTGGGTCCAAACCGGAGCAGCGTACTCCGCCGTGGAAAAGAACAGGGTAAGAGTAGATGTGAAGAGGCTCCTCACTTGTTTCTTTATCAGGTTCACTCTTTTCCTTGCCTTGTTCGCCACGCCCTGTAGATGAGGCTTAAATGTGAGGCTGTGGTCCAGGGTTACCACAAGGTAAACTGGCTCACGATCAAACTTGAGCTTGAAGTCTTTATTGTGCATGATGGTAATAGACCTGTTTGCAAATCGGTGAGCGAGGTGGAATACGGAGCACATCGTCTTGGATTCACTAAGCCGTAAATGCCACGGGTAAAACTAAATGCTTTATAGAATGGCCAGGTCTGCCTCGAGGATGTGGTCGACTGAGTCTAAGATGGCGGAGACTACAATGGCGCCCTCGCATACAGGAACTGCTTCGAGATGGTGGAATGTCCGCTATGTTTCTGTTAAAGAGGATCGGAGCAAGCACAGAACCCTGAAGGAGACCGCTGCGGGACACTCTCTTACGACTTTGGTCACCAGATGATCTTTCTACATAAAATGACCGGCATCCTGGCATCATACACTTAATTGATGAGGTTAACATCAGGGAGGATGCGTAGCAACTTCAGGTATAGGCCACGGTGCAAGACGGTGTTCTGCAAAAGGTGTTAAAAAATATTATTATTAATATTATTATTATTATCATTATCATCGTTGTTATCATGAGTGAACTGGATGATCTTTTCCGGATTATTTCCCAAGGGAGCGGGTCATAGCCCATGACCACCATCACTGTCATTAATATTTTTGTTATTTCATTGAGGGTTTTAAAGGCTTCCAAATTCCAAACAACAGGGCTACGGAAAAATATCGTCCTGGTTCGCTATTTTAACGAGTTCAGGCACTCGTACAAATTATTTCCAAATTGAACGAGAAAAGTCGTATGCTTACCTATACAAAACAGCTGCGTGAAACCATAACCGGCCCACGTCAGTAAACGAAAATCTAAAACAACAAATTGTTGCAAAAAACAATTACAATTTTTACTTATTCTGGTGACTGATATTAAATTGTAGAAGGTGTTTATGAAAACTAAATTTGAAAGTTTGATAGCAAACATGTTATGATCCCTTAGAATGTTTAATCTTTCGGCATTCTCCCCCCTGCCCCCCTCCCCCGGAGATTATTTTCAAATCCTCATGAGAAACTTTGTTTATCCCTTCTCTTACAATACGAGGCTTCTGAAGATTTTTCACAAAGCCGTTGAAAGATTTAGAACGAGGGGGAAACGCTAGAATTACCAATTCCAAATCCCCCTCGTTCCCCCTCGTTCTAAATCTTTTATCAATCAGGGAACAACATTGGTAATAGAACGCTAGTAGGTTTATACTAACACCTGATAGATACCGAGTGCGGTAGCCAATCAGATTACAGTAATTGCTGTAGATAGTGACTAGGATTCTACTAATTAAGAAATGGTTCGTGCTTAGCATGTGTCTATCGTGTTGTGGATATTGTGAGAGCACGAGAGAAGCGTTTGAGTGACACGAGGCGAAACTATTTGAAATTTTGAGCTTGTATTCTTTGTTTGCATGTTACGTCACATGTCTCAAAAATGAAAATCAAAATTCAATGCTGAATCCTATTAACTGTATTAGTTGACATGTTTTAGAAAACTATGGTTTGAGTTATATTTCAAGTACTATATCAAAAACTCGTACTTCGTGTTTGGTCACCCGTTCCAAACACTGAAGAAACAATGAAGTCCCGAGGGGCGAAGCGATAGCGGTCGGATAGTGTAGTGATGGCGATGGCGATAGTGATAGTGTAGTGATGGCGATAGCGATAGTGATGGTGATGGTAATGAAGGTTGGTGGCGGTGATTGTAAAGAAGAAGAAGAAGAAGAAAAAGAAGAAGAAGATAATTTATCATTGTCTCAAACACAATAGACTTTTAGTCTGTTTTGCAGAAGATGAAGATGATGTTGGTGATGATGTGGTTGTGACAACGATTATGATAATGGTAATAATGATGCTGATGATAGTGTTGTGATGTTGATGATGGTGATAATGATATATTTCTACAATCAGTTGTCAATGTTTTAAAAAGATTTAATTACAATGTTCAGATTTTAAGAATAAGGGTGAGCAAAACAATAAATACAAGTAGTAGAAAAATATACTTTAACCAATTTTAAAATTCACTTTAAGCAATGATCCGAGTCAGAAGTAGGCAGGTCAGCAGCAGTGGAATGCAGTAAGGTGGTAATTGCGATATTGTTAGACTGTCAAAATCACTTGACTTATCTGTGAAAGTCGACCATATTTTCGTAAGTAAGCAAATTTCTTTCTTTCTAATTCACTCATCCATTCCCTTCTAGTTCAAACATTTCTGTTTTAATCTAAAAAAAATTTCACGTGGGGAACATCGAAAATCAAAAGGTTTTCTTGTCTTTTGTTTTAGTCTTATGATTGGATAAATTATTATAACACGAAAGAAACATTGCTTTAAAATATAGTTTCATTGCATTTTGCTTCAAAACCATATTGTACACAGGTTGTTTATTCTCACGACAAAAATCCAAATATTCTAGTGTATGAACTAGAACAGTGGGAGATGCCTACCATTACATAATTCACGAGGCAGACAACACCACTGAAGCACACCACAGAAGCCGCGCCAAGAAACTTAATAGGTGGACTTTTTCGACGCATGCGTTTGGGTTTTTTTTCAAAATTTTTCCCGTTCTTATTGGTCAATTTGAATTTGCCTTAAGCAATCAACCAATCAAATAGAATATTATACGTGTGCATTTTCCGAGAACCAAATGCATGTTCTCAGAAGCGAATATATAGAAATTTCTAAGAATGGCGTAAGATTATATTGACGTTGTTTCAATTCTCGGAACTTTGTGTTGCTGTTATGTTATTATCGTGTGTTCGTTTGGCACGTGCAAAGCACTCAGTTTATATCGTTGGTATTACTTACAATTGTTCATAAAAGACAGTAAAGAACCTTGTGAAATAAGCAACAGTTGACTAATGGAAAATTTATCTCTTCGCTCGGATGAAGAAGAATTTATGTCCACTACTGCGGTACACATTGCTATGCCCGCTATGGTCCAGGATAGAATAAGCGCATCATATCAACTTTTCACAGCTCAACAGTAGCAAAGCGAGAGCATACAAAATCTCAAAGCTGACCTTGAGCGTAAAAACGAAGAAATAAACAGTTTACGAAAAGAACTAAGGGACCTTGAACTGAAGAACTGTGAACTCGAAGGTGCTGTGCATCTCAAAAATGAGGAAATTAAAGGACTGCGAAATCGTATTCAGAAGTTGGAAAATGAGAAAAAGAATCTCGAAGACGAATTGACCTTAGTACAAAATAAGGTTTCTCGTTTAGAGAGAGATTTAAAGGAATTAACGGCTTCGAAGGACAGACAAGATGAACACAACCAGGAAATATCAACAAGGCTTAATAAAGCTGATTTAAGTTTGGCTCGCTTGAAAAAAGAATTAACAGAAGCGAAACAAGAAAACTCCAGTCTTCGAAAAGACATGAAAGATATCAAAGAAATGCATCAAAAAGGCTTATCCCGAAGACAAATTCAATACCCAAACGATATACTTCCCGCCTCCGTCATGACGGAAAACCATGCCGTTCTATATTTAGGAGAGCTGTGTTTTCAAGTTCAAGCGAAAATGTACGAGGAAGTTCTTCCCAAGTATTTCACACCGATTCGCAGCTACAAGGTGAAATCTTTGCTCAAAGATATCGAGAAGTTACCGAAAGACGAAAAAGAAAGACAAGAAGCAGAACAGAAATGGGAGAGTTTAAAAGAGAAACTCAGTTGGAGAGAAGAGTATGAGGACGCAATGAAATCTCTACAGGAAAGTCGGAATCGCGAAGCCCATCCACCAATTAACGAAGAGATATTGCAGAGAGCCGTAAAAGAGCTTGAGGAAAAAAAAGCTTTGAAAGGGTATATTTCTCATGAATCTGTGAAGGCGCTGATAGAAATGTGGAAGCTATTAAAGTGTAAATCTCTTCTCAGTCGCTGAATGTTTAAATGTGTTTATTGTTGCATGTCCGACGGACTCAACTTCTAGAGCTAAAGAACAAATTAGTATGCCTGAGAAACTAAATAGGCAATAGTACTTTTAAAGCACAAGAATGGCTGGTTCGATACTTTTTCCAGGAAACCGTTTTGCCAATTAAATATGTTACAAAACCTCCTGCAATATTACAAAATATTTCTTTCCGGAAATCCATCAAAGCAGAATAGTCTAGTTCATGCATTGTCATCTCAGCTCAGCGTCGAAGGTCAGATAATTGTAGGAAGTGCCATAATCTAGAATTCTGAGTTCACTCCAGCTTTAACAACCATAAGTGAGTTTTTTTATTCATATATATTTTCATTCTTACAAAGTGTTAATGGCACATAGACACAATGACACTGAAATGCTGTTAAAAGTTAAGATTAGTTATAGTTAGGGGTGTTTTAAATATGTTGATAGAGTAGAGGTGAAAATTTTCTACTCTTTGTGCGTACATTTAAAATGGTAATTTTTTCCAAATATTTTCAATATTAGCACTGAACTATATTCGGTGATGAAAAGAGCGAAATATGAAAATGAAACTCTTGGGTTAGGGAAACATTTCATTTGGCAAAACTGTAACATGACGTACCGCACGTGGCTTGTAAATAAATCAAAATATTTCAGCTGAATGATTTTACAATGTTTTCTACACTTTCTTAATCTTACCGTCAATACAATTGCGTTTAGTTGGTTTTCTTCATTTGAAACTTTCATTTTACTTTTCAAATTTACAATTAATGAAAAAAGTTGTGCTTCAGTGATTAGCTAGTCTACGTAATGCAATCAGTAAAATAGAAAGTTATACCTTTCATTAATCACAAACTTTGATAGAGTTTGAGAACTTTAACAGAATTTGAGGGATCAATAGATACTGCATTTACTGGTAAGATATGGATCTGTCTCAATATAAAGTGATACATAATACAAAACGCAATCAAACACAAAACTCAAGAGTTTCAAAGAACTCAAATAAACTCATTTTTGTTTCTGAAGTTAAAGTTAAAAACTTAAGTTGGTCCGCGCAACCAGGAATCACAATAAAAGAAAGATATCAAGAACGGATGTCTCTTTTAAAAAACAATTTTTGCGTGCAGTTGTGCTTAACAGTCTGTCGATTGAAACTTGTTAAATTAATGTTTAAATTTAATTTTTTCTTATCTTGGAAAATTTTTACACCATATTTTGTTGCTGTCTTCGTTTTTATCTGGAACCGTTTTGTCAATTAGAAGCTTCAAATCATCTCCACAAAGAAACTGTAGACGCCATAGTGGATTTCACAGACACTATCTGTCATCTGATAGATAGCGAGTATGGAAGCCAATCTTATTACAGTGTTTCCAATAGATAGTTACTTTTATAATCATAATTATTACAATTTCCTCAAATATGATTGGTGCATAAACTGCTGTATTTTGCACTAATTAATCTGCAAA
>JAOCPT020790424.1:0-15752 GCA_026546935.2 Palythoa grandiflora
TAGGTATCTACGGTTTAAAACAGATGCGCTGTATCGTTTTGACGCAAAACACCCCTGAAGGTATACGGTAACCTTAACCTGGTACTCCTAGGTTACGCCAGGTAACCTGGTACTCCTAGGTTACGCCAAAATTTAATTAGTAATTTCTTCTTCAAGGAAAGATTTATGGTTCATAAAATACTGTTCAGATTTTACAAGGCAAAAAAAACTGGTAATTCCCAAATTTCAACTCAAATCAGCCGGCTCCACATGCTTGGAAAAGAACAGGAACGTTTTGTAATTTTGCGGTAGGTTTCTATATGTACATGCCCACCATTAATCATGTCGATTTTTCGAACTTTGCGAAGAGACTTAGGCTTAGCGAAAGTCTTGTACTAGATTAGACTACTACAGTATTGGCGTCATTTGTTTCATTTTGCTCTTGTGTACTGTACGGTAATACGAGCAACGAAATCCTCCAACGTGTTTCGCAATATTGCAAGGCAACAAGTTGAAAACGCGTACAAACCTGTCTCGCAGCAAACTAAACTGTTGCAGGTTGAAAATGTTTGTTGCAGAAAGTAGATCGTTTTACTATTTGCATTAAAACTTGTAGATGCTGCGCGTATTACTACCACAGATCAACTTGCCTCGCAAAAGATGACGTCAGCATGCAGTACTAACCAATCAGAAGTCAGGATTTACTCAACTGCAACAGCTTATTCAGCTGGGAGAAACGTTTGTAAGCGGGCGGAAAAACGCGCAGCATCGCTTTTCAGCCTGTTTCGCAGCTATGTTGCACTGAACACAACGATGTTGTTCTTCGTATTACTGTGCCTCTAGCAGCTGAATTAGTTAATTTTCTTGCCATGGAGCTGTTTCACTACAATTTGTGTGCATACGTGACTGGCTTTTGTCCCAACGCAACACGAGTATCGTATAAATTTTTGTGCTTCCGACAATGCTGTCAAAGGCGACCTTCACTTCATTTCACTTTGGCCTACCGACCGCTGGCCCATTTTTGGCGGATCGCTGGACGAGAATCATCAAAATAAGTTGGATGGCGTCAGCGAAATAATAAAAATCCCGCTTTTCATAACACAGAGTGATATGCCGAACTGTGTTCAATATTAAAATACGGCAAAAATAAAGTTAAATAAACAAATAGCCGCAAAAGTTAAAAATACTTGAAAAAATATTGTACTGTAAAAACACAAACTAAAACAAATGTGAAAAAAAGATTTTGTATACAAGACTTTCGGTTGAAATTGATCGGATAATTTGGGCCCAGTTGTATTGATATAATAACCCAAGTTATTCTCCGATTTTGATTGGTTCTGTAATAAGTATAAGTTAATATAACATGGGAAGATATGTTAAACATTTTATTAAAGATGTGTTAAAGTTTGGGTCTCCGGATAAACATTTAACACATCTTTTACAATTATAAAAATTTCCTCCGGCCTCCCCTGGTAGATACTTTCTGACCGGTTCCTAAGGAGTCAGATGATAATAATGGACTTCAGTTGTGTTTAGACGCATAGGTTAGTATAGTACACTTATGCACATCTAACAACCCCGTTAATATAACAAAGCCTAAGACAGAAGGGTTTGAATGTTGCATTCAGAAGGGGTTAATGGAGTCCAGTCGTGTTTAGATACATATATAAGAATTTGATAAAGATCTATTTAAGTTTGCTGTTTTACCTTCCATTTGGATACATATACACACGCTTTTTTTATAAGAACAACTTTATAAGAACAACGAGGCTCAAATTTGTCAAAATTTACGAACAATTTAAGAACAAGCTCAGGTTTGATAACTAGAAATGTTTTTGTGGTAGAAAACTGACTAAAACTTAGCGATACAGCATAAAACATAAAAAGATTCACTGTAAGGACTGCTCAACAAACAATGAAGGTAGTTCGTCTCTAAATTCAGTCGTACAATACATGTGTGGCCCAAGGCGTTTCATTTTCCAATACCTTGTTTCATTTTGTGTTTTCTTCATTAAAAACCGCTTACAAAAATAAGAACAAATTAAGAACAAATTGAGGCTGAAATCGCCAAAAAATTAAGAACGATGAGCTTCGGCAAAATTTACTGGTTCTTATAAAAAAGCGTGCAAGTCAGTACACTTATGTAGATCTAACATCCCTGTTGATATAGAAAAACGTGCGACAGAATGGTTTGAAAGTTGTACTAAGGAGAAATTCGGCAGTAGTTATCAGTGGATATTAATGGAGTCGAGTTGTGTTTAGACACAACTATAAGTCTGAACACTTGTGCAGATCTAACATCCCCGTTATAATATAGAAAAACGTGTGACAGAATGGTTCGAAAATTGTATTAGGGAGAATTTCGGCGGTTGTAATATTCTATTCTATGGACCACTTCATAATCAGTAGTTGTCACTAAATAATCGGTTTACGAATTTCCGCCAAGTTTGGTGGTCAGTAATTGATGAGGTTATAAAGAATTTAATGTAACAGCCTCGTTTTCATGCATGTTGGTTCACATACGTCCAATCTTTAATCCTCCTAGCGAGCTGCAGAGTTGCCACCAAAACTTTCATGTTTACTAGACTCTAATGAACATTTTTAGACTGGTGGCTTGCTTTCAACACGAAATTCGCACGGACTTAAATTTTACGACGTTTGCTCCCGGACTATTACCAGAGGATGATAATGGAGTCCAGTTGTGTTTAGACACATAAGTCAGTACACTATATGCAGATCTAACATCCTCGTTAATATAGGTGAACGTGTGACAGAATGGTTCGAAAGTTTTTGTACTAAGGAGAAATTCGCGCGGTGGCTATCGAGAGTATAGTATCAAAGATTCCCGTTAATGTGGGAAAATATGTGACAAATTGATTCGGAACGACTATTAGGACTATGAGCGCGAGAAGTAGAATTCATATGTTTAACAATTATATCCCAAAACCCAAGTGTTAACCTGTTAACCATGGGGCCAAAACGACTACCTTTCGATTTTTATTTTCCACGATTTGACACTTTTTTTGATGAAAAGAGCGAAAATCATAAACCGAACGACTCACGAAACAATTCAAGAGGCAGCATATTACACTGTCTGTTTGTTCACACAAACGTTTAAACTTGTATTATAAATCAGCGACTTTCTTTATCTGTCTATGAGAAAAAGACGAAAAAAAGTTGTGGTGTTTGCAGCAGCCGTTGTTCTTAGCTTTAATTAAATTCATTGGAGTATCAAATCCCTTTCAAAATAAATGAAATGGGCGTGGAAAATATAATGAGAGATCCATCTCGCGGAAATGGCAGATCAAAAAGAAAACTCGACGGTAAACAAAGGACAGCTTTTGAACAAACACGGTTTTAAAAGCTAAATCTGAAGCTAAGTTACGTTTGATGCCATTAAAAGAAATTTTGAAGAGTTTATAGCGTGGGTTTTGAAATGGTTTTCTTATTTACTGACTGCGTTATGTCCACACTTCAGTTTTCAATTGTTATAGTTCTTATGGAGCGCAAATTAAAGTTTTATCAATAAAAACAGAGAGCTCAAAGATGGTCTATTGTTTGCAGTTTGTAATTGTGAGAATTTCTTCTGTTTATTCGCTGAATTTAATGCACAGATGGTTTTATGCTACTTGAGCGATATAAAGAAAATAACGCAGAAAAGAATTTGTATTTGTACAAAATATTTACTTATTACTCCGTCTCAATACTTCGCTGTCAAGTTTCATTCCGTGTAACTAAGCTACCAAAATCGCAGCCAACTATCTAACAGCAAGGTTACCAAATATTTACCAAGAAATAACACTAATAAAAAAATATCAATCGAGCACGGTTTACAGATTTTTATCACTTCTCAGTCTAAAAGATTCATGCAAAGTTTTTTTCGGGCAACATCCGAACGAGGAATAAACAGATTGACAGTTTTGATAATATTGAAAATCAACCGAACAGGAACTTTATTTGTATTAACTAAGCAACGAATACGTATATAAATCTGTGTACAGAAAATCGACATTTTCATTTGGTATGTTTAAAATTTTTAAATAAAACAAAACGCAAAAGTTTAAAAGAAACGCGAATTGACGAGGAATTAGTTTGGCGGGTGTTCAAAATGAATTGTGACTTTTTGAGGTGACATTTTGACAGATTTGAAAGAAAAACTACACTGGGAAAGATTTGATGATATTTTCTTGTTAAAGAAGACATGAATATCGGTTGTGTTAATAAAGTGAAAAGTAACTGGGTTCATAGAAACGGGAAAAAAGGTCGGATAGCAACAGGTTTTCCAAGGATTTTTGCTTTTCAATCTTGCATGATGCACTTACTTTGGAATTATACACAAAAGTTTTGAAATAAAGGACTCCACTAAGTTCTATTTTAAAAGCGTTACAAAAGATTAGCGCGTTTGGGAGATACGGTACTTTATACAGAATTCAGTTGAATAAACAAGACAAAATTGTGTTTCAAAATCGCGTTTCTGATACGAAAAATCTAAACAGCTGATAAGAAAGCAAAACTGAACAATACTGAATGTTGAGCTAACGAAGTTCGGCCAATTGTATATGAATCTTCTTTGTTATTTTAAAATTTTGAGAAGCTATATCCTCCACTCGATCGGACTTGTTACACTGTCATGCCTTGTATTGCTCTTTTTGACATGTATTTTATCTGATAGCCGAGAAAATATGGCAAAAAATAAATAAAAATATGTAACAAATCCTTAGAACGTTCGTATTTCATCGTACACGAAACAGTTCTGCGTAAGAGACAGATGATAAAGTTTATTATCAGCTGGGCTTTTTTGATGAATTAGTTTTGAAAATTTTGACCATATGTTTAAACACAGCGTATCAAGAAGTGTTTACTGCTTCACTTCTTTAGGTTAATTTAACTAGTGCTACACGTGTGACGAAAGTAATTCGGACACAACAAGACTTTCAAGTCAACTTCGCACGTTGAAAAGAAAATTAATGCGTGAGCGATCTATATTAGACGAACAAAAACTTATCGTCCTTTCCAAAATCGAATTTGCGATTTACTGAGACAAAAAATGAAATAAGCCTTTGTGGCTATAATTAACTTGTTGGTTTTATTTTTCTTTTATAAATTTTGCAATAACAAGTTTTGTTTTCAATTTATTTTCAATGCTCTAGCTAAAATCTCGCGTTGGACACGACGAACGACAATTTTGACTCGAACAACCTATTGAAGTAACAGTTTTTACAATTAAAATCTTTATCACCTCTTCACAAGACCTGTTATCAACTATGTCGCTAGCAAGAAATATTAGGCTTT
The DNA here is from genome assembly GCA_026546935.2 of Palythoa grandiflora. Lineage (NCBI taxonomy): Eukaryota > Metazoa > Cnidaria > Anthozoa > Zoantharia > Sphenopidae > Palythoa > Palythoa grandiflora. The sequence goes on from JAOCPT020790424.1 coordinate 5,272, forward strand.
AGAGCTATTCTCACCGATAGTAATCCTCGCGACACAGAATAATCCCGTCTTTTGTGAAGCACGTGAGTTCGTTGTGAAGTCGTAGGTCGCATTCATCGCATTTCAAGCAGTCAACATGCCAACTTTTATCCACTGCCATCAAATAGAATCTATCGCTGATTTTCACCCCACAGCCGGCACAAATACAATGTTTGTCTTCCACACTCATCGACTCGATTGCAGGCATACTCTACGATAAAATACAACCCCATGTTTAATATATACTGTAGTTTAACAAAACTCTTAACAAGTCGAATAAATTGAATCATGTAGCAATAAGTTTTATTTGGTTATTGAAGAGTTGCTTTTTAAGATTTGTGTTCATTTATTGGCAGTGTATATTGGAAGTCGATAAGCAAATAAAACCGAAGGCGTTTCCTTAGCTCTTTCTTTCATTTAAAGAACTTAATTCAAAGTGTTATTGTGAGTTTATAGACATAACAATGGTCGAATAGTCAGTGTTAAATAAAAGCGACTTGTTTTGGAAAGAGTTTGAAATTATTTTACTTCAACATCAAAAAAAATATTTTTTAAGTGTTTACAAGAAAAAGTTACAATTGACACAAGGAAATTTTTTGTTCTCCATTCTCGTGAAAATATCAGTTCTGCCTATTAAAATAAAATGATCCAATCCAGTAAACTTCTAACCTTAATCAAATAAATTTTTGTGGGGAAAAAACCGCTAACGATTTAATTTTCAACAAAATGAAACACATTAATAGCTCGGAGAGCAAGTTTTAAAGCACAACTTAGTTACTTTTAATAGCAGGTCAAGTGGCGAGTCTGTACTCGAGTGAATATTCACATGAGCGCGATTAATTGCAGCTTTATTAACCCCACAGTTGGTAGCTGCTACAATTACGTAGTTTAATTTGATGTATGCTGTTTTCATAAATTTAAGCAACCAAAGTTTATGTCCCTCACCTCTTTACTTATCTTTGTAGGTCTTCCTCGATTCGCATTTTAGCCCAAATAAATACAATCTTCCCTGAAATGTGCCCAGTAAACAGCCTTCAAAATTAACACTATTATACCGACTGGCCAATCAGAGAACTCCTCTAAAGAAGATTGACACGTGTAAGAAAGTGAGGATTCTGCCGCGGTTTACTATAGACACTGTGGACTTTTCAGAATTTTCGGTTTTTTTTCTGCGATTTGTTTGCGCAAAAGTGAGTACAGAATTGAAGACCGCGAACTGACGGACATCACAGTTTAATCAAGCGCTGAATATAAAAGTGATTACAAAATCTCAAGGGTGCGAGAACAACAGACGTGTTGGATTAAGAGAATGTGAAAATAAGCGACTGCTATGAGCGATGGGTTTTGTTCTTAAAAGGCCTACTGTTTTGGTTGTTCAATAGAAACAATAGCTCACAGTAAAAGCACTTTTCCTGCCATCCAAAACGCTTTCATCCGAAAACAATACCTCTTAACTGCGCAAAATATAATGAAAGCAGGGTTGTCAGTCTAAAATTAAACCAATTTGAATTCGCAATGTGATGTCACTGCCAAACAGTCTGACATCAATTACATTTTCACTGTCAATCAAGACATTTCTGGCCTTGTCCTATTCTGTTTCCAAGATAAACTGACAAAATTATTTAATCCTAACTGTCATACACAACTCCTCCAAGCCAAATCTCGTTAGTGACTTAAAATACTTTTCGCCCTATAACATAGTATCAATTCACATTTTGTCCGGAGCAAAGGTTTTCAAATCAATTTGTATCGTACAAAAGTAACCTTGAAAGAAACGTCTGTGTTTTCTCAAAGTTAATCAAAACCACTTAAATATTCTTATTGTAGAATATTCTTTTATATATGTACATTGATATATTTATGTATGAATACAAAGATTAGACGGCTGGAGTCATTGTATCAGATAGCGAGAGCGAATGTGGCTCGCACTTAGAAGTGTGTGGTCATAACACACATAAATGCCCCGTATATAAATCATGCAAACCCAGAAAATCTGAGTAACTTTCTAATCTTAAAATTTGTCTAGGTGAACAAGAAAAATATAATACATTGCACTTGAGTTAAAACTTACTTACAGTAGTAGTCCTAATGAAATTTCTAAGATGTGCGAACGTGCACATAGTACAAATGTACGAAACAGAGAAAAAGAACTCACTTATATTGACTCGGCACTTTATTACAAAACTTCCTACTAATAGATTAAACATCGCACATATTGCAAAAACAGGGAAAGTGATATTTAAAACAGAACCAAAAAGCAAAAAAACACATGAAGATTGCTTAAACCGCTCAGAAATTTTAATTCGATTTGTTTTTTATGTTCAGGGTTTTGTAGAAAGTCTTTTGAAATCTTTTTACTGAAATACGGACGTCGAAGTACACTTGAAGCTACAACTAAGCGTAGTTTAGCTGTTTGAAAAGCAATTGGAACTAGCCAAAAATTATTTCAGTGCTCAGTTTTGGCTCTTCCGGACTCGATTTCATGGATAAGTGTAGAATTCGCGAAAAAATCAGTAAACCTGGTCGCATTAATGTATCCTTTCTCAGGAGACTCATGCCACACTGAGATTTTATTCAAATTAACAGAACACTCCACCGCGAATTTATATCTAACTCATCAATGCCAAACTTTGTTTCACTTATATACTTAATAAATGTCGACTCTAGAGGAAATAAAATATTTAAAAGCTGCTTTTTCAAAATATCTGTGGGGCTAAATTAAGAAACGAATCGGTTGGTTTCACGTCCCATAAATGATAAATCTCGACACATTTTGTCATATTTAAGGCCGACACATTTCCATAAATTTTACTCAAACGATTTTAAATAAAGAAGAAAGTATTGTTATCCACGATTATCGCAAAATGAAAACGTCAAAGATAAATTATGATCCATAAAAAGACAAAAAATCTTTTATAATTATCTGGACTTAGAATCTTTAATACAACATACTTAGTGTCGGACATTATCTATCTCATGTACTTGGTGTTCCCGCAATTTTACTGTTTACAAAATTTAGTTTCAAATCGCTACATAAAAGGGCGAGTGTATTTAATTCAGTAAATACCACATACACTCTGTTATCGCAGTATATTAGATAAAACTAGAGCTAGAAACAGTTCTTTCGCAAAATATGTTAATAAAGAAATCATTTAGAAGGGTTATTTCTCAAGCTTTGTTGAACAGCGAATGCTACGGCTAGTCAACCAATTCCTATATTTTCTTCTATTTAAGTCGAATAAAGTAAGCAATGGAACTGATACACTTAAATATTGTCTTTTCTAAAAAACTCTTTCAATTGAAAACTCAAAAATTTTAAACTGCAAGAAATTCTCTGATAATCTTACCTGAAGATGTTCTCAATTGTTGTTGGAAAGTAGACACAATTTCGTGACACTGCATAGAAGCCAATCGCACACTCCACAAGCAAAACTTCCTTCACAAGACACCAGACCTCTCCTTTAGAACGTAAATAATTTGCGGTGAGAGCAGATGTGTTTTGAACCACGGGAGCCCCTAAAAAACTTGCCCCTTTCATTAAAATGTTCGAGTATTGTCATAAACAAATCCATATGGCGGGCTTGCCTTCGAGACCAGCTGAAAATTTAAAGCAAAAACCTGCATGCTAAAGATCCATTTATACAATTTCAGACTGATTCGAAAGAGGCCACTACTTCAGCTATCTAGCGAGTCAAAGATTTGTTTAGATAATAAATTTCCGCCCGCACTTAATTCGCAAACGTATCTAAATGTACCAAAAAAACGTTCAAGTTACAAAATACTTGACTTAAAGAACGTGAAGAATAAATGTGCACGTGGCTGACAGAAATCTGTCATTGTAGAGGGAGCTTTGTTTCCGTTCATAGGCAACTTTTATTCAAACGAAACACTATGGAACAATAGTGTTTACACACCGCTCTTGGCATTATTGTACGACCTCTTTGCAAGTTATTGGAGCTGACAAACACTGCTTTTTGCGTTTTCAATCTCATTTCACTCAACAAAGAAGCGCATTTTAAATTGAAGAAAAAGCTATGCATTGTTAACAAACTCGCTCTTCATTCAAGGCAAAAAAGCGTCGTGAACTTTTTGGTATAGGTCTAAACATTTTTGATACATTTTCGTTGTTACAGATCTATCCATATACGGCGCGTAATTGACGCCGGGTTGGCCCAGCGATTTAGTATTCGAATTCGCTTTCAGCTCTTTCATGTTACTAGAGTTAAACAACGTATCAGACAATTAGTTGTTCAGTCCACCTTCGAATTCTTGTAGTTTTCAGAGCTTTGGATTTGCAACCCTGATAAAAGTTTTATTACCGCCATTAACACAGTTGGGCGCATATGTTTGCCAACATCCAATCTAAACCAGGGAAATTGATTAACAGCGAGTATTTAATTGAAAGATATACATACAGTGAATTTGAATAAAGTAATCTTGACTAGCGTTATGCCCACAAGCTTTTTATTTCTCGTTATTCGCTTCGGTTTTTCTCAAATAGCGCTATAGGTTACCAGCAGGTCTGTTTTACCTTTAATCGGCCGCACTGAAAGGCTAATTAGAGCCTCGATGTATTTGCTTCTATTTCGTATTCTTATGCAAACCACAAATATATTCCATAAGAATGAAGATTTATTTTGACAATGAGTTCAAACAAAAGATTTCTTATTTTTAAAAATTTTTCTATATAGAATTTTTTCATATCACACAGCCATATGTCGCGTGGTAGCACGTGCCGAAAATATAGAGCCCGGGGTCTGTTGAGCTCAGAAATACTTACAACCCCATATAAAAAATTCTGCTCCACCATTGAAAATCAAAATTAATACAGAAATGAGTGTGAGTCATTTACTACAATTTTGTTGAATTCTAAAAGTTTTTCTTTATCAACGAAAACATCTCGGCTCGAGTTTTTTCCTTCCTTAATGGAAAATAAACAGTGCGTCCGGAAAAGTGTTGTAAGATAATCGACTTGATACAAGAATCTTCGGACACCAAACTATTGACGATATTTAAGTGAACAAAGATCGGCTATTAACAAATACGCGGATAAAAATTTTAATTACCGTTTCTTGTTGACACAAAAACACTAAGATATAACGCTTCTTTTAAAAGCGTTTCACGTTTTGTAACCTGCTTTGCAAGAATTTAAACTCTTGGAAGAAAACTTTAAAAAGCTTGAATTCGTTTCTAAAACCTTTTCTGGGTTTGGTACTAATTAATAAATGATATACTTTTAATTAGCTGTCCACAAATTGTGACATTTATTTCAACATTTAAGCTGTGGGTGATCGCAAAGAGATGTTCCACCTGGTCGCTGATAAACAAAATAATGTAATTACTTGCCAGATCCATTACCGTATATTAAAATGAAGAAAAAAAAACTAAATTAATTTCATCAAACTTGCCTGTAAATTGACGTATCTACTGTTGTCCGCGCAGTGATTACTCCGTGGACAGAGAGTCGCGGCTGACACTTCAAATAAAGTAAATGTTTACGACGTAGTTAATTTTACTAAAACTGGTAGAGGAAAAATACTTTTTTGAAAAGATAAGATAACAGCTTTAAAAGGAAAACTGACTATTCTTCAAATTTTCAAGTGATACAAAGATACAGTTATCAAAGGCTCTGTACAGATAGGCTGGCCAACAGAAACAAAGAGTTTTAACGGATTGTTTTATCGATTGAACGATTGTTTTTAAATTCTTTTTACAGTCTTACAGAAACATGAATTTCACTAAATCTGTTCGAAAGATTGTTATTACAAAATAAGATCATTTAAAAAAGTTATGGTCATTTGAGACTGAAAACACAGTTAGTTCAAATAAAACTTTACGAATTCATGACTCTAAATAGCTTTGTTTCGTGACGAATTCGATATAATGAATCGACCTTAAATCTCCATCACACGACAAAAAAAAACACCGCTAAAGACATCTTGGTTGAAACAACTATAGTGCGTGTAAAACTAATTTCTTTATGGAAAAAAACGAATTTAAAACAAAAACTTTTGTTCAAGGTTCGATACTATGAAACGAACTACTATCTCCTACATTGCTACAATGAAACTTGTTTCGTGGTTGTCTCAAACTTAGCTATTCGGCGCCAGAGAAATGACAAAAATATCATTTGATCTAGTAACGGTTAGTACTTAAAAGCAATGACAAAATAAACGCTCTTTTTATAATACACATTTTTCCGATTTGTGCCGGTCAATAAATTCTAGATTAAAGAACCTTTGCAGTTCCGTCAAACTGTGAAAAAAGTAAAATCCGAATGACATCTTACAAAGTGTAGACTTCATTTCATGCTGCGTGTAATAAACTCTGATTGAATTTAAATTTCTGGCAAGTGTAAACATTCCGTTGTGAAATTTTAGATTATTTATTCTTCGATTAGAAAAAGAGTATACGGATTTAATACGATGCGGAAATTTACGATACGGTTAGTTTGAAAGCTTGGCCGCATTCCCATAACAATAAAATTTCAAAATATCACAATTTATCGAATAATGCAGGAAACTTATTTTCAAGGGACGGCAATAAAACACAGTATGCGTTGAACAAAATTCGACCGCACTTTATATGTAGTAATCAGTAATTTCTAGTGATTGACTATATACCTTCTTTCTCCTTGAGCTTTTAGAAGGACTTTTTTGCAACAATACATTTTTAAGATCGACATATATTACCGAAACGAACACAAACCGATTAAGTTTATATTAATTTTGTCAATTAACAAATCTTTGAAGCGCAAAATACTGAGGTCCACCAATGCGTCCAGTCGCATAAACTTTTATCATTCAACGAGGTGAAATCACTAGAAAAATAATATTAGAACCACAATACTATGCCCACCGAGATAAACTCTCAAAATTGTTAATTTCAGAATTGTTTTTTTCTAGTAAAATTGATTTAAGTTACTTCACCAACTCTTTGACATAAATTATACAGCTCGAAAATTAGCGAACGCGCGTAATTCAAGTACACGCTTTTTTATAAGAACCAGTAAATTTTTCCGAGGCTCATTATTTTTGATTTTTGGCGATTTCAGCCTCAATTTGTTCTTAAATTGTTCTTATTTTTGTGAGTGGTTTTTATTGAAGAAAAAATAAAATTAAACAAGGTATTGGAAAATGAAACGCCTTGTGTCACACATGTATTGTATACGGCTGAATTTAGAGGTGAACTACTTTCATTGTTTGTTGAGCAGTCTTACAGTGAATCTTTTTATGTTTTGTGAAGAATCGCTAAGTTTTAGTCAGTTTTCTACCACAAAGACTTTCCTAGTTATCAAACCTGAGCTTGTTCTTAAACTGTTCTTAATTTGAGCCTCGTTGTTCTTATAACTGAAGTTGCTCTTCAGTATAAAAGAAAAAGCGTGTATTACACACATGCAGCTCGCAGGCAAAAACGCGCGTTTTTGTACAAAAAAAACTCTTGTGTGAAAAAAACCCCACAGCAGTTCTTATTCTTATTTTTCTCTTAGGCTATCTCCGAATATTTTTGTTAATCGTCGACTGAGTCAGCCCAAAATGGGTCGGTCGATCGGCAAATTTTTTTTAAAAATCGAACTGCATGAATCGTCGGAAGCACTACAATGTGCGAGTTGTCTAACTGTTGCGTCAGGACGAAAGTCAGTTGCATACGCCCTCAAAAGTGTTGTAAAACAGCGCCTAAAGTTTTTGAACCAAAAACGATACTGACAGAATGATGGAAGCGAGCTAAGAGATCGGCAACTACGAAATTCATGTGTATTTTTTTCAGTTTAATTTGATTTGATTTTCATTTTTTGTATTTGAAAGTGATCTATGTCAGCTATACAGAGACACCTTTTTCAACACGTTGCCGAACACAAAAACTCGGCAATAGAGAAACATTTTATTGAAGTTCACGGGAGTGACCATGTACTGAATGAAATCCATTTCAACATTTTGAAAAGTGTCAAAGCAGATTTGATTGCTTAGTATTCGAAATACTTTATCTCAAGAAAGCCAAGCCTAGTTTGAATACCAAGATGGACTCAATACGTACGAAACTTTTTATTTAACCTGTAACATTTTTCATTGTATACTGCTTCTTAATTAGCGATTTACTGTTCTTGTTAGTACTTAATACTTGTAATTTAAAAAATTTTTTGTCTTCATAATATTATGAAAAAGTTGAAACGTTGTCTCGCGTTTGAGCTTTTTAAAATGTTTTTAAATAATGTTTTATCGCAATTTTTTGATAATCTAAAAATGTTTTTCCAAACCATTATTATTCATATTTCAATTTCGTTTTTCAAAATCTCAAGAAATTTGGTCAGTGGACAACGAGAAACAAAAACAAAAGGAAATTCCAGGAATTTGCAAGGAATTCCAGGAAAAGTGCTAAACCAGTGATACATTAAGAGTTCACCTGGCATTCAGCGTGTGACCTGATCACAATCAAAACATTTTATCAGCTGTCCTGTTCCTGGAATTTCTCTTGGGAATTGGTCATTGATCTTTGTTGGGGAGAACGCGAAATGCCATTTGAACTTGCAAGGTCGCGACGCACCTTATGAATGATAGATAGATATAGATATACTTTTGTTGTTCCCCTCAGGGCTTTTCAGCAATAAATAACAATGTTTATAGTAAGAATAAAAATAGGTTTTTTTAAATATAAACTGTAAAATGTTAAAATATAGAATGGGAATGGCTAAAAATACTTACTGATTCTAATCTATACATTTAAAAGAAAAACCTATGGTTCTGCAATTAGGATCTTCTTTAAATTGTGTTTAAAAGTGAATGATAAATGACTGGCGACCTTTGATGTACACGTTTTTATAGTTTTGTTATCCCACAAAATTGCTTCACCATAGTTCAAACATGTAGTCAGATACGTGTTGCCTGAACTACTGGTCTTGTGATTAGAACCTGGATGACGTACAGCTGTTGTCGCAATCCCGGAAACCGCTGAACATTATTTGTTTTTATTTGAGCTTGTAGGTCTCAGTCATGTTTTACGAGACAATATCTACTGCAATGTGACCGTTGGATTACAATATTGGTCTTCAGGTAATATCAAGGCAATATTGACCACAATGTGATTGTTGGGTTACAATATTTGTCTTCAGGCACTACCAAGGCAATATTGACCACAATGTGACTGTTGGGTTACAATATTTGTCTTCAGGCACTTACAAGGCAATATTGACCACAATGTGACTGTTGGGTTACAATATTTGTCTTCAGGCACTACCAAGGTAATATTGACCACAATGTGACTGTTAGGTTACAATATTGGTCTTCAGGCAATATCAAGGCAATATTGACCACAATGTGACTGTTGGGTTACAATATTTGTCTTCAGGCAATATCCAAGCAATATTGACCACAATGTGACTGTTGGGTTACAATATTTGTCTTTAGGCAATATCAAGGCAATATTGACCACGATGTGCCTGTTGGGTTACAATATTTGTCTTTAGGCAATATCAAGGCAATATTGACCACAATGTGACTCTTGGGTTACAATATTTGTCTTCAGGCAATATCAAGGCAATATTGACCACAATGTGACTGTTGGGACAATATTTGTCTTCAAGCAATATCGAGGCAATATTGACCACAATGTGACTGTCGGGTTACAATATCTGTCTTTAATGGCCAGCTTATCGGTCTCAGTCATATTTTACCAGGCAATACTGTCTGCAGTATGGCTTGGTTACAATATCTGCTTTTGTTTGAGAACTTGTACATGTAGGTCTCAGTCAAGTTTTACAGGCAATATTGACCACAATGTGACTGTTGGGTTACAATATCTGTCTTCAATGGCCAGTTAATCAGTCTCAGTCATATTTTACCAGGCAATACTGACTGCAGTATGACTTGGTTACAATATCTGCTTTTGTCTGAGAACTTGTACATGTGGGTCTCAGTCAAGTTTCACAGGCAATATTGGCCACAATGTGACTGTTGGGTTACAGTATATGTCTCCAGCCAATATCCAGGCAATAGTGATCCCAATGCGACTACTGGGTAACAATATCTGCCATTATTTGAAAAGTTGTAGGTTTAAGTCATGTTTTACCTGGCAATACTGACCACAATGTGACTGTTGGACTATACGTAGAACACTCCATTAAAACTCTTGGTCTGGTATGCTGGTGGTACATTGACATGGCTGTAGGGACACTGTGAAAAAGAATTAATTTTAAACTTTAAGTATAACAAGAAACAAATACCGAAAAACTTCATTTTGCCTTACGGTTGTTGTATCAGCAGCGAAGCTAATAATTTTAAAATCAACACAACAACTCTTAACCTTGGCGGTTTATTCTCAAACATGTTTCGACATACCTCCGCCATCATCAAAGGTTGGCCACTGAGGTTTAACAATAATTTTATTGCATATTATATATTTATTCTTTTATGTATTTATGTCGTGTCTTCAATTAGCTCCAGAGCGAAATATACTGACAAATAAATAGT
>JAOCPT020791047.1:0-15752 GCA_026546935.2 Palythoa grandiflora
AATTCTGTCTGTTATCATTACTTGTGATTAAACAAATTGAATTCGCGCTTCGCGCTCATCCAATTTTGTTAATCACGTGTAATGATAACAGACCGAATTGAACTCCACTCAGTCCTATTACCATTACTAGTAGTAGTAGTAGTAGTAGTAGTAGTAGTAGTAGTAGTAGTAGTAGTAGTAGTAGTAGTAGTAGCGGTGGTGGTAGTAGTAGGAGTAGTAGTAGTAGTAGTAGTAGTAGTAGTAGTAGTAGTAGTAGTAGTGTAATAGTAGTATATGTAGTAGTGTAATATAGTAGTGTATCGTTGGTATAAGAACCAAAATAAAATATATACAAACTGCACGTGGTCCAGAAGCACACTGCGTTTTAGAAAACTGAAAACCGTAATATCACAGATCTACAAAATACTAATGTGTGACGTCAGTGGAAGCGGAAAGTTGTCGTTACTAGTACTGTAGCATGGTAGTAGCAATATCAGCAGCAGCAGCAATAACGAGCTTTTTTGCCATAGTGTGAATACGCCTACTTTTTGCCAAAGTAAATTTCATTTAATAATGTCACGAGGTACATAAATGAAATCTAACAGACCACGACAGTACTGGTAGTAATAATTTTTGTTTTGAAAAGCATTTATCAATATTACTTAAGACATAAAAAGTGATATCGGAACTGTAAAACGTAAATGATATATATGTTGCTGAAATTTGAGATACCAGTTTAAACTCACTCGTGGAAGGTCTTTTCAACTTTCAAAGAAACAAATCGTATCTCCGCGTGTTCATTTGAGAACCTCAGTATCAACTATTATTATCACTTTTTGGGGCATTCAGGCGCATTTTACGGACTAAATAGAGAATTTGGCGGACTAACATGAATTTTAGCCCCCTGAAACAAAACAAAATCAAATAAGTTTTATTGAGTTTTCACGATTCTTACAATTTTTGAAACTTCAAATGGCAAGATTATGAAATTTCTAGCCAGTCCCACTTGATATATTTTTAACTTGCAAATACATGCGTAATTGTTCAGACTATTTTGTTGTCATATTTTTCAGCTTTTATTTTCCCAATGCCCTCCTAAGTGATAATAATAGTAGCAATGTTTATTTTCTTGGGCATAAACGGTGGCATGGTTGGTGCAGTGGTAAGATCTCTGCCATCTAACCACAAGGTCCCAGGTTCAAGCCCCGCCTCAGCCGAGAATTGAACATTTGTGTGAGCTTCTTTTCCGTCAAAGTTGACTCAGCTTTCCGTCCTCCCGAGGTCAGTAAAATGAGTACCAGCTTCTGCTGGGGGGCTAACCTGCGATGGATTAGTGTCCTGTCCAGGGGGAATCAATGACTCTCATCCACTTAACACTACAGAAACCGGAGATAAGCACCGGCTCCAATGAGACACTTGGCTCGTAAAAGAATTTAGCTTTTTTTTTTTGCTTGGGCATAAATATATATCGGGTCCTTCTCAGAGCTTATTTTAACCCTTGCGTACGGCTCAGGCAAAAATGAGTCTGATTCAAGCCCAAGCACATTTATGCCCAAGAAAAAAAAACTTATTGTTACATTGTTACGTTGTACAATAGTTAAGTAGTATTAACAGTTTTTACTGTTATCTGAATAGGTTGAGTTCCATACTTAAATCTTGTTACTTTCACTTCTTTTAAGGTAACGTTATTGTCGTTATCTTCGTATGCCTGCCGTATCTGTGGAAGAGGAGAAATGTGTTAGAGCGAATATTTTAGAGTTTGCTAAATGTAACATTTGATGTATTTCTAAGTCACTTAACTGTCTTTTGCTTTTATAAGTAACATCACAAAAGTACATTCTATAGCAATTTCAAAAAAGCGATATCGTGTGATCTCAAAATGGCGGGAAAAACGCAACATTGCCGTGTAACAATGGTTTTATAAAAAAGTCGAATCAGAGAAGATTTTTAATACTTTGTAAAAGGTTTTAATACAACAAAAACTCTATCACCGTTTGTGCGATAGTCTGGTTCATCTACCATCTTATACAAAAAGCACGACCGTAGAATAATTGTTAATTATATCATACAAACCTTGTTTGTAATGTTAAGAGCCAGCGACTTGTAAGCTTTACTTGAAACATTGTTTAATTCCGGTTTCCAGTCGATGTTAAGAATATTTAAATCAACTTCAATTTCTGAAGGGAAAGAAAAGTTCAGTTTAATTTAAAGCTCATAACTCCACAAGGTGTTCAGAAACCGTGGCTGGTTCGTTGTTCCCTAACCCCTCCCGCCTACTCTCTTGACTACTAGCGCAAACTGTACGTGTCATATCTTGTCTTCTTTACTGTGCCTCCTGATTAGTTGAATATCATGTCATGTCTTTTGTTTTCTCAAACGCCTCATTGGTTGGATAGCATGTTACGTCTTGTGTTTGCTCGAACTCCTGATTGGTTGAATATCATGTCATACCTTGTGTTTGTATTTACTATTTCGACAGTCAAAGCAAATCCAATTCATCTTTAATGAATTTGATTTCTCAAAATTATAGTAATAATGATCTTATCATTATCATCATCATCGTTATTGTTATTGTTATTATTAATAGCTTTATTTTAGAATCCAGTTATTGGCTCTTCCTCTACAATTAAATTACGATAAAAGTTCTATATTGGTTGGAAAGTAGATGATATACGTACCTTGCACACTTGATGTCGCGGTAGTATTCGTCGCTAGTAAATAAAGTATTAGCGTGAGTGATTGCTATAAAAAAACTCGAGTGTACGTTCTGATAAATGACAACTTCCGCTGGAGTAAAAATTTTAAAAATCGTTTTAATTTATTTATCCATTGGTTTTGTATTTAGCAAAACAATTATTCCACTTTCATCTTGTTGGATATTTTTGAAATATCGTATTAACGCGACCTCCATTTTGTGTTTTACGGGCGCGAGTGATGTTTTGAAAGTTCTTAAAATTGCACGAGTCGATAATTATCCAATGAGAAATGAGATTTTTCGGACAACATAATAAATGGCGAAAATCTATCACCTTATGTCCAACAATAGGAAATCCTTTGTCAGAATTGGTGCAAAACTGTGGAATGAGATACCAACTAAGTTAAGGGCACTCCCTAAAGCTGCTTTTAAAAAGAAGATACAAATGATTTTGATAAATATATAGGAAAATGAAGATTCTTACGAAGAATCTATTATATCAAACGTTAATTGTTACTGTTCATAGTTCTACATCTTTATTTTCCAATCCTGTTTTGTCCTAAATACTTCGATTTTGCTCTATAGCCTTAACGAACTAAAGAACTAATGAAGTAGTGCAATAAGCAGTTTTTCGTTTGCTTTTGCTGTAATCTGTTTCTTCTTCCTTTGAAAAGAGGTCAGCAGATTTCAATGTATCTTTTTTTCCTGGCCCTCCTCGGTTATCTTCTGCTATCTACGGTGCCAGATCTGTTATTGCTAAATTGTGTACAAAATACAATAAAGTTGTCTTGCCTTGGTTTGTCTAGATTTATATTGCAAAAGACACTGAGTTTACGATCATTCACGTAATATAAATATCGCTAAGGTTCCAGAAATGTCTACTAACTTTAATATTTGTGTAACAAATTAAAACGTCAGTTACTCACCTGTCTGACAATCGTTTCCAGTAAACCCTGCTGCACAAGTACACGCGTAGTTGTTGACTCTATCCTTGCACGTTCCTCCGTTCTGACACGAGTTAGGTGTACAATCATTTATATCTACGAGATTACAAAGTTTTCATTCAACGTTAAACATATCATAAAATAATTAGACCCTGAAAACGTATTTACTGACAACAGAGGTTTAGTTACTCACCTGTCTGACAGTTATTCCCAGTATATCCTGCTGCACAAGAACACGTGTAGTTGTTGACTCTATCCGTACACGTTCCTCCGTTCTCACACGGGTTCCGGGCACAATCATTTATGTCTAGACCATTATCAAGTTTACATTGAACATTACATACACCATAGAATAATTAGTTCCTCAAAGTTATTCATTGATAACAGACCTCGGGTCTAACTATATATTTTAGTTATTAAATTTGTCACTGAGAAGTACAAACACACTATCCAAAATAATAGCAATAGCGGGTTGGCGTAGCGGTCATTACTCGTACCTCCCACCTCTACGACCCGGAATCGACTCCTGTGCTCCGCACATGGGCTGAGATTTGTCGATCTCAATCTGACTCGGAGACTTTTTCTCCGTGTACTCCGGTTTTCCTCCCTAAGCAAAATCGACTCCCAGCTGATTACATGTGGCTGTGGTGCTGTGCTCCCAGGTTATGTATGGATCGTGTTCTGGGGCCGAGCGCCTAGACAGCAGCACAATTACTACGGTCAGACTTCGTTGAGCTGCGTACTTAGCAATTCAGCCTCTGGCTGCGAAAGAGAGCAATTAGCAAACGCCTCCTAACTTAACCCTTAATAGTATAGGATAGTATTAGAAAAAAGATAAAGCGTAACAGGGGACAGTAACAAGGCAAAGTCCAAATTGACAACTAATCCATTAGTGTAAGATAAGACTTATAAAATATATTGAAACAATGGAACAAGCTATATACCGAAATAATGGAAAATATTATATTATATTATATGCATATCAGTACAATATAATATTAAGAATAACATTACTGGCAATAGGCCAACTCGGCTAACGCGCCTTCATGCACTCCAGCCCTAATCAGACCCCCCGGAACACGAACCTCCGCTCCAAGATCACAATGTGCTAGCCACTCTCCTGTCCGAGAAATATTAAAACGTTTTCATTCAACATTAGATACATCATAGCATAACCAGGCCTTGAAAACGTACAACAGATGCATAGTTACTCACCTGTCTGACAGTTATTCCCAGTATATCCTTCTGCACAAGAACACGTGTAGTTGTTGACTCTATCCGTACACGTTCCTCCGTTCTGACACGGGTTGGGTGCACAATCATTTATGTCTGCAAGATTACAAAGTTTTCGTTCAACATTAGATACAACATAGAATGACTTGGCCTTCAAAACCTATCTACTGACAACAAACGTTTCGTTACTCACCTGTCTGACAGTTATACCCAGTATATCCTTCTACACAAGAGCACGTGTAGTTGTTGACTCTATCCGTACACGTTCCTCCGTTCTGACACGGGTTGGGTGCGCAATCATTTATGTCTGCGAGATTACAAAGTTTTCATTCATCATTAAACACATTATAGAATAACTAGGCCCTGAAAACTTGTCTACTGACAACAAACATTTCGTTACTCACCTGTCTGACAATTATACCCAGTATATCCTTCTGCACAAGAACACGTGTAGTTGTTGACTCTATCCGTACACGTTCCTCCGTTCTGACACGGATTGGGTGCGCAATCATTTATGTCTGCGAGATTACAAATTTTCCATTCAACATTAAATACATTATAGAATAATTAGGCCCTGAAAACTTATTTACTGACTACAGACGTTTAGTTACTCACCTGTCTGACAGTTATTCCCAGTATATCCTTCTGCACAAGAACACGTGTAGTTGTTCACTCTATCCGTACACGTTCCTCCGTTCTGACACGGGTTGGGCTCACAATCATTTATATCTGCGAGATTACAAAGTTTTCATTCAACATTAGATACATCTTAGAAAAACTTGGCCTTGAAAACCTATCTACTGACAGCAGATGCATAGTTACTCGCCTGTCTGACAGTTATCCCCAGTATATCCTGCTACACAAGAACACGTGTAGTTATTGACTCTATCGTTGCACGTTCCTCCGTTCTGACACGGGTTAAGTGCACAATCATTTATGTCTGCGAGATTACAAAGTTTACATTATACAGTAGACACATCACAGAATAACTAGGTCCTCAAATTTATTTGCTGATCATAGACCTTTAGTTACTCACCTGTCTGACAGTTATTCCCAGTATATCCTTCTACACAAGAACACGTGTAGTTGTTGACTTTATCCGTACACGTTCCTCCGTTCTGACATGGGTTGCGCTCACAATCATTTATATCTGCGAGATTACAAAGTTTTCATTCAACACGTGTAGTTGTTGACTCTACCTGCACACGTTCCTCCGTTCTCACACGGGTTGGGCTCACAATCATTTATATCTGCGAAGACAATGCTGTTCAAGCTTTTGGTAACGTTACAGGCGAATATTGAATACAAATTATTTGAGGTTGGTTTTAGAGTGGAATTATTTTCTCACGAATCTTACTGAACCAGGTCAGTATAAGAAAAAATTAATATACGAGCAACTAGTAGCAGATACCACAGTCAGATCCCACTTGTAATCTCAGTGCTTATTTGAAGTCTTCATAAAGCAACCTACCTTTTTAAAGTTTCCAAAAAACCTTTAATGTTTACACAAGTATTTTAATTCCTTTTAAAAACATTTGAAGTTTCATATTAACAATTATCTTAATAACAGTAATGAAATAAATTTAAATGTAGTACCCGCTCAGACTAGCAAAGAAAAGAAATTTACAGACGTTTGGAAGTCAGGTTGACGTAGCTGCTCATTCGTATGTGGGCTGGGATTTGTAGCCGGACTCTAACTCTGATTCCGAGGTTTTCTCCGGTCTTATCCCCTCTCTAAAAATGACTTTCACCCAGAGATCTGAGCCGTCGAGAGTTAAAACATTAGCCTCTCCAAAAAATTGAGCTACCACTTTTTTAGCTATTTACATTAAAAGGCGTGTTTACTTATTTACGTTTATAGTTACTCACCTGTTTGACAGTTATTACCAGTATATCCTGCTGCACAAGAACACGTGTAGTTGTTGATTCTATCCGTACACGTTCCTCCGTTCTGACACGGGTTGCGCTCACAATCATCTATATCTGCGAGATTACAAAGCTTCGTTCAACATTAGATACATCATAGAATGACTTGACCTTGAAAACCTATCTACTGACAGCAGATGCATAGTTACTCGCCTGTCTGACAGTTATCCCCAGTATATCCTGCTGCACAAGAACACGTGTAGTTATTGACTCTATCCGTACACGTTCCTCCGTTCTGACACGGGTTGGGTGCACATTCATTTATGTCTGCGATAGTAAAAGTCCCATTAGCTAATACTAATATTTTTGAAAACAATGTGAAGCTTCACACATCACTCTTAGTAAATTACCTGTCTGACAGTCTTTGCCAGTGAAGCCAGCTGCGCAATCGCATCTGTAAGTGTCGATACCATCGATGCATTTTCCACCATTCTGGCACTGCTTAGTTTTGCAGTCATCAATTGTGTCTTTGAAGTTGAAGAAAATACGTTAAGTTCAGATTAGGTTTAATTTTTTTAGTTAATATGGATAATTGAACACTCCTTTTCTTCAAGTTGACACTTGTATTTTGTTTTTAGGCGAGTGTCTATACGGAAAATAAATTGACTCCCGAAAAGCTATAGCTCGAACCTCCAAGAGAAATTGAAAATAGTTTGAGATATTGGGAGTTGGAGTTATTAGGAAATCTGACAAATGACCTTAGATTGGATAACAACCCGATTTACTGATATAGACATTGCGTTATTACGAAAATGTTCAATTTATCAAGGGTGAATAGGTATTGAAATTGGCTTGTAGGGAATCAGAAACTGCTTCGAGTTAGCGGGAACGTCGAGTTATCGAGTGTTCCAAATATTGGGGCAAAATTACAGTATTAGTAAGGGTGATCAACAAATAATAACAATTATGAAACAAGTGGAGACAAAAAACTCGGAAAAAAAACCGAGCCCCTGATGGGAATCGAGCCCACGACTTTCCGTACACTAGTCGGATGCTCTACCACTGAGCTCAGCTTGTCTCCGCTTGTTTCATAATTGTTACAATTACAGTAAATGTTTTAAGCAAATCCAAGGGAAATGGATTTTGGTTCGAGTTAGCGCCAGGTGCAAGTTACCGAGGGTTTGAACTACCGGGAGTGGGAAGTGTGGGACTTTTCATGTTATCATTTAATTATTGTTATATATGATATTTTTTTACATGTATCACAAGAATTTCGTTATGCAAAGCTCCTTTGTATAAATACGTACGCTATATTTTCACATGTAAAATAACTCGATATAACCAATCAGAGCGGCGTATAGCCAAATTCATGTGTGAAAAATGTAATCAATCAGCAGTAGAGCTTACGCGCTCCGACCAATCAGGTCAACAACATTGAAATGGCCTTCTAGATTTTAACGGTTTTCATGACCGGTGCAACCTACGAGAAAATGAGTGAGAAAATGGCTGCGGCGGAAGCGAATAACAACAAGATTCAACTGTGAATACGTCTTATTCATGATACGTTCTGTTGATCAATTTCACCACCAAGCCTCGCATCCAAACTGCAAACTTGTGAAGTTTTATATCCATGAACTCCCAAAGAAACGAAATTGAAAAGAATACCAGCATGAAATACACCCTTTGCAAAAATGGCGGCGACTTTAATATTCTTTTGTCTACATTCAAATTAGCCTTACCAGCCTCGTCCTTGTGTTAAACTTTCAAAAGAATATGTTACTCCAAACGATGGTAGTAGGGCTAATTTGAATGTAGACAAAAGAATATTAAAATAGCTGCACTTTTTGCATAGGGTCCATGTTGTGCAGTTGGATGAAGCGCGGAAGGAATTACATGCGAACGAGGCCTGGTGGTGAAAATGAATAAAGCCAATTGTTCTAATTATATACAGCTAAACGAAATTAAGAACAGCATTAAAAACCCAAAGGTATGTTTCGTTGCTGAAAAAATTTCTGGTCGCCAATGACGACCAAAAGGAGATTGAAATTTTCAAAGCGAAAGCACTGAACGAGTAGTTACAAGAAAATTCTCGCATAATTGTCATTGATTTAGGTCGTGACAAAATAAAAAGTACTTTAATTGTTCTCTATTTGCTACGCTCGTTAAAGTTTCAGAAAAGAAAGTAAAGTTTTAAATCAGGCTTTTGTCATTAAGCCAATTCTATCGATCTTAAAATTTTGTGTGGTTTAATTACTTGCGTTTGCTCATATTAAAAACAATTTCAATGAAAATTCTTGTGATACATGTAATAAACAGTTCACCACATAGAAAGTGCTTTGTACGGGATTTATTCATTCGTTATTTGTAGCATAATTATATAGCAGATTAGTAAACTCTATGGTACTGACCGAACTATTACATTTTTATTGTCCAATTAGTCATTAACTGGATCGGATTCTCCGGAGACTTTGACGGGAAATTTATACAAATTATCCAATTTAGAAATAATAGGATAGCTTGTCAAACCACTCAGTTTCAAGCAAGCATCGAATTGACCAATCAGAGCAAAGCACTCGTCAGCTGTCGCGCGCGCGGGCATCAGTGAGGCGAGTAGCAATTATTAGAAAATGGCGAAGTTTTCTGACTTTTCTTGCCTCGATTTTCCGAGTTTTACTCTGTGTTTCGATTATTTTCGAAGCGTAGTAAACAACATTTTTTAAAAACAGTTGCATAACTTCTTGTAATAGAAGAAGACGAACTTCTGAGGCAAAGAAACAACAGCTTCAACAAGAATACTTCAGCTCCAAAATTTTGTTAAATGTTTAGTCAATGGTGAAAAGTAGGTAAGCGAAGCTATATAATTAATAAGTAAGAGGACTACATGCTCGACCAATTTGGAATTCCTCTGCTTGTGGCCTCGTCAAATTTGGCTGTCCTTGGATTTTATCAATTGTTTCCAAATTGGAGAGCATGTAGTCCTATTACAGATACAAAAAACAAGCTCGTTACTCGCTCATTCGTGGTTTCGCTCCAAATAACTCGTGAATAAACGCGGTACGTCGCACTTTCTATGAAGTAAACTATATTTACCCCATGCCTAGAAAACTACAGCCAATCAGAGACCAGGAAAGCTGTTGCATATTCTGCGGTATTCGTAGGGTAGTATTCACTCAACGTTCCCCTCATGCTTTGCGCGTAATAAAGTTCTTACGAGTTAAGTAATTAGTAATTAGCTAACGTTGACGAACATTTCCCAACAGGTCTGATCACTTACCAACATTTACGACGATTTCCGAAGATTTCAGAACACTTGCGAAGGTTTACAAGTATTTTCCGAAAATTGTCAGAACTTGCAAAAATTATTGGTTACTTCCGAATTTTTTTGAACTTTCCGAAGACTTCCGAACATCTCCGATGGTTTCCAAAGATTTTCCGAAAATTTTCAAAAATTCAAAAATGCATAAAAACCCGTTTTTAAATTGAACGGTAGACTCAACATAGAAGAACTGGATCCCCAAAGTTATTTATTGATAACAGACCTTGAGTTTATTTATATATTTTAGTTATAAAATTTGTGACTGAGATATACAATCACAATATCCCAAGTAATAGTATAAGAGAATATTACAAAAAAGATAAATCGTAACAGGGGGCAGTAACAAGGCTAAGTCCCAATTGACAACTAATCCATTAGTATAAAACAAATAAAAGATAAAATTTAGATGACATTATACGCATGGTAGTACAATATACTATTGAGAATAACATTGCTGGCAATAGGCCAACTCGGCTAACGCGCCTCCATACACCCCGCCCCCAATTCAAATTCCCCAGGAACAAGAACCTCCGCTCCAATATCACAACGTGCTAAGGCACGCAAAGAGTCATACAATCCCATTCCCAAGTATCCGAATCGGATGCCAGCCAACTGATTTGATCTGAGTTTGTCTAATGGTCGCGGGTAGCGGGTTGGATTGTGCGGGTGCGGGTAAGGGTGCGTCTCCAAAATTTCTGTAAAATTGTTTTACTGCACTTTGACTGAATGACTCGATTACATTGAGCTTAAATCAATTTTTCTTTTTCTATCTAACCCTAGTTGTTGGTTTATCACTCAAATAATAAGAAAATTTTAATCTTGTATTTGCACAAAAAATTCCGGAACGTGCAGGGGCTCTTCGTCGGCGTGTTTGATTTTGATAATGTTCACAGTTATGTTGACAGATATTTTCTTAAATTAAACCGAAATTCGCTTAGTGCGAGCTAATATATTAAAAAATAAAAAGAAATGTCAATCAATATTCCCCTTTTCTTTGTGTTTTGATTGACAATACTTCTATCCTATTTGCTGATATTCCGCAAGAACTTTTTCACCCATCGCATTTCAGCTGTTGTGCTGACGTTCTTCGCTTCTCGTGCTCTTGCTAGGACATATCTAATACTCAGTGTATTTCAGAGTTAAAACTCTCTAACATGGACAAATTGCAAAAAAGACTTGATAAAAACGGATTCCGGATATTTTTCAACCCGAGGGGAGATGGAAATTGTTTTTTTTTTCGGCGGCAGGCTTCCAGCTAGGTCAAGATGGAGGGAAACTTAAAGAGGCCACTTTTAAATACCTCGAAAAGCCGGGTGAATAAACTGAATTCGGATGAATAAATTCAGTTAGAACATGAATTAAATTTGGTCTTCCTGAGTTTTTAGATAAAAATGTAAATGCACACATCATCAGTATTTAATACCTTGAAAATATGTTTTCGTCCAACATAAGAAAAACAAAAGTACTGTAGTATTTGCAATACTGATGTGATAACTTGAAAAAACACAACAACTTTTTTGAAAGACATGTTTCGGTATGCTTATGCCATCATCAGTTTAATGAAATGAATGAAATATAATACATTATAAGTGAAAGCTAGTTAATGAATAAATATTATACAAAATAATGACGTCATGCATTACAAGTAAAGCGACGGAAATTATAAAGCTAAAAAAGTGTTAAAGTTGTGTACTTTTTTATTAAGGTTGGGCTTATTTTTATTAATATGCAAGGCCTCTTTAAGTTTAAGATCAATAGGATTGTTGGCTGTGTTATGTTAGTTATGTTCCTGACATGTTGATAAATTATTATAATTATTGGGTTTCCGATCGAGTTGCTTAAAGCTTGAATATCCATAGGGAACGAACGATGCCGAAGCTCTTAAACTTTTTCCCTTTGTCTTTAGTTTGTTTATTTTTATTTTGATAACATTTTAAGGAGAGTGCCATATGAATCTTAATGTTTCAAAGAGAAGCCGTTGAGTCCGTTGACTCCGTCGATTCCGTGAATTTGATCTTCCACTTTTTAGAACAAGCATTCTAAGGGACTGATCCTGACAAGTTCTGAAGAACAAAAGAGTTAATCTATTTATTACGTATTAAGATTTACGTATTCTACATCATACAACTTTTAGATATTAGGCATTTGGTAATTGAATAGTAATTAATTATTTAAGATTCCATATATTTCATAATTTATACCTAGCTATTAATTTTTGTTTTAATTATTTTATTGTTGTTCCTTTGATGCAAAAGCGTTGGGAAAAATAAAGAAGTGGAATATCTGATACAAATGCTCTGGGAATACTTTTTGTTATTTAGTAATAGGCCATATCGATAAGCCAAATAGAATACAGACAGAAGTGTTGAGTGCTTTATAGTTTTAAAGACTTCCTGCTTCACGCTCAGTAGCCGGATGTGCTTTGATGATGAACGTTTGCTGACATAAATCTGCTTCATTAACACACCTGCCTCTCTTTCTAATCGAGATAAAAACTGGGGAATTCTGAATATCAAAACAGCCTTCCTAAAGAAACCTTTTCTGAAAAAAGTGAGACTATTATGTCATATACTGTTCCCGTGAGGTGTTCTTAAATTTTGGAAATTTTACAACGAATGTAAGAACCAGTTGACTTGAATAGTTTTGCCATCCAGTTTAATTTTGCGTTTCTTTTGGACACCGTGCCGACTGATATTCTTTAAAACTGCATGCACAGAAACTAATTATGGTCGATATTTGCCTTTCTAGGGCTTTTTAAAACTCATATCATGTTTATTCAGTTTCTTTCCCCAAATGAAGTTGTATGCTTATCAGCGAAGCAAATGTACCAATGACGTCAGTAAAGATTCATCTTTTGGGGAAGTGTGAGTCCTTGCAATTGGCTGACGTGGAGAACAAACCGATACGTCACTATGGCCATTGTTTCTGTTACCATAGAAACGTATTGCATTAAGCGGAAATGAGGTTCGCGTTAATGAAGGCAAAACACCGTGTTGGCAGCTGGTCTTCTATGTAAAATTATAAACAGGCTCGGTGCTTTATGAAATAATTTCGTCTCTCATCACGGTTATTAAAAAAAATCTCATAAGCGGCGCCTTCACGCAATTGTATTAACAACAACGTGAACATGCGTAAAAACCACTGTCCCCCTTCCTTTTCCTAGCTTTTAAATTTTACTGAAAGTAGTTTATTTGGTAAAGTTTTTACGCCAGGCTGCTTACCATTTGCACAGAAAAATCGAAATTTTTAGTCACAAATTCAAACGTTACAATTATTCCCACTGAAAAATTATCCAACACAATGGAAAACCTCGCTATGTTCCTCTTTTTCCATTGAAACCGAAGTGACCAAAAATTTCTAAACCAATGTAATAATTGGCTTGTGTCAAGCTCCACTGAGTACGTTTTTGGTGGAAGGACTTTACTATTTAAATTTTTTTTTGTGACTGAAAATTCCGGTTTTTTCGTGCAAATGATAAGCGTCCTGTGCCATTACACGTCATCCATTCCAACCGGATTTTTCAAACAAACGGTAAACGGCGACCGTTATGTAACCTTCACCCACATCGTCCACACGCTTTTTTTTATAAGAACCAGTTAATTTTGCCGAGGCTTAATTTTTTGGCGTTTTCATCCTCAATTTGTTCTCAATTTGATCGTGTTTCTGTGTGCGGTTTTTATTCAAGAAAAAAGAAAATAAACAAGGTATTGGAAAATGAAACGGCTTGCACCACACATGTATTGTACAGTTGAATTTAGAGGCGAACTACTGTACCTTCAGTCAGTCTTCACAGTGAACTTTTTATGTTTTATGCTGTATCGCTAAGTTTTATTCAATTTTCTACCACAAAAACTTTCCTAGTTATGAAGCCTCAGCCTAAGCTTGTTCTTAAATTCTGAAAAATATGAGCCTTGTTGTTTTTATAAAAAAAATTGCGTGTAGTTTACTGAATCGAATATTCAGGGCTTTACTCCTTTTTTACTGCGCGTCATTGTGGCTAGCTTTTAGTCGCGTTAAAATTAAAATTACTCAACACCTGCTTGAAGTTCCCCCCACCAGCTGTTTATATCGTTTCATTATTAAGACAGATATTAGATAAACACCAAAGCTAAAGCAATTTCTTGTCAGTTCTCAGCAAAATCAGCGGTCTATTTTGTTCACCGCAATCAGACATATTAAAATTATTGCCAAGCTGTTCATGAAATCGAAACAACGCGAAAATTGAAATAAAGTCTAAACTGACCAAGGAAATAATTCTAACACTCGGGAGTCTTTTCTTATATATTTTGATTTATAACTTTTGTTAAACAACAAAACTCGCTCTTCTTTCTAAAAACTGTTTAGATTAAAATAGATTAAATGAATCCCAAAAAACTGCAAAAACAATGATTAAAAATTGAAATTGTTATAAAAACAGCCTAACGTCAGTGCTACGTGGCAAGTATCATGGTCAACCCTGAAAACAGGTTTTTAGCAAGTAAACACAAAAGTTTGTTTTTCAATGCATCGCTTATCAACCTTGGTAGTTTTTGATTGATTTACCGTCAAAATATACATTCTCACTGAAAACAAACCCTTAAACTGGACAGGAAGAGGTGGGGAGGGATTGAAGGGGGAGCCCGGAGGGGATGAGGAAGGGGGATGGGGTGGGCCTGGGAGAGGCAAAAGATTCTATGTTTTGAAATAAAAAGGAGCAATCGATCCACTGTTACTAAAGTTGCAATTTTTATATTTCAATTTCAATAAATTTCATATTTCTGGGCTTACCTGAACTAAAAAGATTGAGCACTAAGTAAATTAATTTGTCTTTGACCTTCGATTCAATTATGACGCATTAAGCTTGGATGAACGAAAACAAGGGACAAGCCATACATTAACACGCTTTTTTTTTTTATAAGAAACAGTAAATTTTGCCGAGCGTCATTGTTCTTATCTTTTTTGGCGATTTCAGCCTCATTTTGTTCTTAATTTGTTCTTATTTCTACGAGCGGTTTTCATTGAAGAAAAAAAACAAAATAAAACAAGCTATTGAAAAATAAAACCCCTTGCGCCACACATTTATTGTACAGCTGAATTTAGAGGCGAGCTACCTTCATTGCTTGTTGAGCAATCTTTTTATGTTTTATGCTGTATTGCTAAGTTTTAGTCAATTTTCTACCACAAAAAAACTTTCCTAGTTATCAAGCCCCAGCCTGAGCTTGTTCTTAAATTGTTCTTAAATTTTGGTAAATGTGAGCCTGGTTCTTATAAAGTTGTTCTTATATTAAAAAAAGCGTGTATACGTCTAATGAAGGTCTTAAAGAAAGTCGAAAAGATAGCTAAAAATTCACTCTGTCAGTACGAAAAAAGTTTGAGTCAAAACGCACAATGTAGGTGGCACACATGCATGTTCGAAAAGGGAGTTTGAGATTGGTTCGCCTCCTAACTCTCAAACTTTATACTAAAACCTAAGGCAGCTTTTCCTATCATTATGAAGTTTTTGAAAACTAAGCGTGAAGTTTTGTTTGTTTTAGCACATTGCAGCCGAAGGGGAGATGAATTCGGCGCGTTCCCTGAAGGAGGCTGCGGATGTGATGTCCGAATCACCAGAAGCGATGCAGCTGAGATACCTTCAAACCTTAAACACGATCTCTGCAGAGAAGAACTCCACAATCGTATTCCCATTGCCAGTGGACGTCATCTCGAGGTTTATTCCCAATAAATAAATGGATAAAAATAG
>JAOCPT020791797.1:0-15751 GCA_026546935.2 Palythoa grandiflora
GCGTTGAAGTTTATCCAGAAGAGCTGAATAAATGATGTTGTAAGCGAGAAGGCCCAGATGCACAGCACCACTGTAATTGCTCGCCTTTTAGTTACCAATCGTGGATATTTGAACGGTTTGAGTATCTTGAGATGCCTGTGAAGAGACAAGGACAAATGACGTTTTAAACTTAATAGAACTGATTGTCTCTGATTGTGGAAGAGCAAGAGCAGAGACGTTACATTTCTTAATTGGTTGCGCTTGATAAAAACCTACAAGAGTTCGCACCAAAATTTATCACGTACGTGATGCTGTGCTTGATTATTGCATACATCGGGAGATTAGTGTTGCGAACACTGTGAATGTTATTCATACTGAGTAATCTGGCTTTTCTAAAAGAAAGCTTTGATTCACAGTCACAAAAACCTTTTTGGTCTGTCTTTTGTTTTAAATAACAATAGGCCTTTTGCAGCCAGAGGTCACGTGGTATAAAATTCGCCAAACTGGAGGGCAAAAAAATGTGTCAGACTCCCAGACAAAACACAATTAACTTAAAAAATTGAAATTATTTTTCTTCGTTTTTTATTTCCCTGTGGAGTCTGGAACGTTCGTTTGCCCTCCAGTATGGCGTATTTTGTATTATGTGACCTCTAACTGCAAAAATCCTATTGTGTGAAAAAGAAAAGATCAATGGGTTTTGGTGGCTTGTGAGCCTGGAGCCCCAAAACACTTCTCATAAAAGTTGAAATCCTTTTGCCAAGTGTCATATTGTAATATAAGAAAAATGGCTGAATACTCGCTTGACTACTTCTGAGGTCGACCGGAATCGTTTTTTGCTTCGTGGAAAACAACTGCCCGAAGAAGTCCGGGTTTACATGGAGTTCATATACTTTTCTTGAGTAACATTATCTTATCAGTACTAAAATAGTTTTTGAGACATAAAATCTGTCTTATGGCGTCAATAGCGATTTTGCATGTTAAACTAAACTGCTTAGAGAAGAAATGAAAAAGTATAATTTTGACATCAAGAAAAAGCTGGTATTCAGAGGAATATCTTCGTCTACATTTCTTTGCTTTTTCTCTTCTGAAATCATGAGACTGAGGAACAGAGTTAGTTGGGCGTATACCCCAAGTTCATCCAAGATTTTGCCTGTGTCTCAAATCCAAATTCCACTAGAACTGTGCAAAACATGGGTGTTAAATTTGATTGATGTTTTTGTATCTTAAATGTTCTAGAAGTTTCTAAGTCTAAGACCAGCCTGTTCTTGAGTTCTGGTGAACTATGATACTATTTTTTAAACTGGTCAGACCAAACATATACTGCTCGGTTTGTTACAGACATTTCCTTGCCGTCTTTCACTCTTTACACGCACTAAGGATTAAAAAATTTTTAAAATCTGTTTATATTCTTTAAAACTTTGATGTCAAAGTTGTTAAAAATGTATTATATGGTTGAAATTGATGGCTTGCTATATATTTCGATGCAAACTTTATCTGAACAATCAGACCAAACATTTTGCTGAGTATATATAAAGATACTGGACAAGATATAGATGTAAAAAGTTACTTAAAAGATACGAAACTAAGTTGGTTGTTTTTTCTACTATCGGTATGTGCCAATGCCAAGGGCATTAGCCACTTTTAGAAAAAGGGAGGTGCTTCGAAAGTTCCCACGTCAACTACTCATTTTTCTGACTTATCCTTATTAACAAAACAGACCACTATCCATTCATGATAGTTGGGGTAGCTAA
This sequence comes from Palythoa grandiflora, assembly GCA_026546935.2. Lineage (NCBI taxonomy): Eukaryota > Metazoa > Cnidaria > Anthozoa > Zoantharia > Sphenopidae > Palythoa > Palythoa grandiflora. Next base: position 1,731 of record JAOCPT020791797.1, read on the forward strand.
AACTATCATGAATGGAAAGGGAAAAATATCAAAATGTTCTTCTTCGATTAGGGTTCCCATTTCGGAACGTCTTTTTGGCAAAAGCGTTTAACTATTCTTTCCTTTTTTTACAACAGAGTGGCCGAAATGACTATAAACAATGTTATATCTTTTGTCAAGCTTTCAACACTTGATATTTGACGTGGTTTGTTTTGTGCGTATGAAAATCATTGATATTAGCGGACATGAAGTTGTTAAAATGTTCTATCCAAGGCTGATGAAATCCTTTTCGTCATATCCTATTAATATTATCAAATCTATCGCTTTGTGTAATTTGTCACCTAACAGAAGAATCAGTGAGAATCAACTTGACTATTCTTTAGATACGTTTTAGTCTTACAACGTAAGACTCGAAACAATCTTCTTCATAGCATTTGTTTGCATCTTTCATCACAGTGAGGAATTAAACAAATGCACTAGCAAGTCTGTGGGAAAAAATTGAATATTTTTGAGTGATTTCCTCAGTCACACAAAAGACTTCAACATCGTTGCACCTGTTTTCGTCTGTGACCTAGACAGCATTAGATAGATAAAATATGTATAACAAGGACGCGTGAAAAACATTCCTAATCTCTTTAAAATTGCAACAAAAAACATTCAACGAAATGAAATTATCTGTTTCAACATAAATAGCATCAAAGTCTCTAGATTCAAAGAACTTGTAAGCCGCGTTACTTTAAGTTAATTTTAAAATTCTTGAATTGAAACGATTGCTAGACAGAAAAAATTACACTTAGACAAAACATCATAACTAGAAATGTAACTACTAAAAGACTAAAAACATTTCCAAAACCTAACACTATCAAAACTACAAATTTCCCGATAAGCCACTCTTTATTCTGAATCCAAACAAAATTTTTAAGTATCGCGGATTTCCTGAAAAAGACAAGAACACACGCTTGCAAAAGCGTTCATGTTCTGAACTGTATGCTCAATTTTAACACTAGAAATATTATCATTAAAATTTGTCCATTTTTTCATAGGCAGTACGTTTTCTTGTCTTCATAATTCCGTAGTGTAAACCGAGGGCACAACATACAACTGACTAAAAGTATAAAGATTACTAAAAGAAATAGGTCTTTCTTCATGAGACAATTTAAATGGTAACAAAGAGACGTGGCGTTCCTTTAACGAAGTATCACTGATAACACTAACAAATGATTAGAAAATTCTAGAGGAAACATTTTTTATATGCCGAACTTTCTAGTTTGGTAGGTTTCATAAAACATTTTGAAAAACAGTATTTTTTTGCATAAACAAAATTATGTGTTTATGAATATTTCATGGCGTCTTTATCTTATCAGTTCAAATTTGGCTCGCTTTAGGAGAAAAGATATTTTTATCTATATTTGAACAGTTCGACTCTAGCTAATATCGCGTATACACGGCATATTTGATGGAAATGGATCATAAATATTATATACCAATTTGTTATAAGTCCCAAGCAAGTCATGATTTTAATTTTTTAAAACTGAGGAATTTCCTAAAACTGAATTGGTGAACACAACTAAATTCATGTTTAACTAATGCTCATGAAAATAAACTGCTATCCTGTGAAAAACATAAGTGCTACAATTAATGGATATCCATACACATACTCAACTGCGGTTTTGCTTTTCTTTCGTGCAATTATTTTAAATACAATAAAGTCAAAGGAATGCGCATACAGCGGAAATTGACCCAAACATCCGGCATATTCTTAAAGTTGATAAAATTGTCCTTCAGTTTTTCACTAGACTCAAGCGGAAAACAATTGATAAAAGTTAACTTTTCTTGACTGAAGCTTTTCTTTCTTCGTGTATTTTCTTTTCATGAAATCTGTAGTCTTGTTTTGCCAGATCATGATTGGGTTTATAAAATAAATGTCGGTAAGATGAAAATGATGCGGTTTTGCGTGTTTCTGTTTTCCTTTCATCAAGATTGTATATATACATATTGTGTAGTTGTAAGGGCTTAAATCTTAGAGAAATCTTAGTTTATAAGTCAAAATGCTAAACGAGATTACGTTAATACGTTTGGAGGTTAATCCGCCTTCCATAAACAGTTATAATCAGTTGTTGTCCAAAAGGTTTGAACATTTAAAACTTTTAACAATTTTAAACATTTTCACTTCTTATTTTCTATGATTTATAAAATATGCTTAATGCTCAGCTGAACACGAGATAAAATAACTAATTGCATTTAAACTTATATTGTTTGGTTTTGAAACGACATATTAATTTTTCTTTTTTATAATTTTAAAACAATTACATATTAGTAGACAGGAGGTCCACATCAGGTAGTATAATTGCTGCCATTTTTAACCTGTGACCTTTTCAAATAAAGTATGTATGTTTGTATGTATGTATCCGTGGAAAGAAAGACCTATGTTTCTTAATACTAATTAGTTGTCTTTAAGTGTTATGCTGACATCTTAAGCAGTCGCTTCAAAGGCGATGTATTACCACACATTTTAAGTGACTGCTTGCTAAATTAAGTTCTTTCGGGACTGGGAATATTAATAAACCTTCTAAAAATAATAATCATAAATATTAGATTCTATACTTTAAGGTAATTTCGTTTCCGGCTTGAAAAATTGCTTGCTTTTCATAATTCATTTCGCATTTCAACGGTATCGACCGTATATGTTATCCAGGATTTTTCTCTATTTTCAGTTTCTTTTTACCGATAATTCTACAAATTGTACGTTGATCTAAAGTTAAATTTTGAGAGATAAAACCTTTTTAACATAGTCAAATAGCTAAAGATTTAGTAAAGATATTCTCTTTGGCGCTGATGGTAGAACAACAGTTCTGATAGTTGAGCATGTGACGTTTCCCTATTTCTTTAAAAGTGACTTAAAACCACCGACCTCGAGGCAGAGATTGATTATCTATAAATCATTACAGGAATTAAGATAAAAAGAAACACAAGCTAGATTAACGTAGTAGAGCTATTGATTAAGAATAATAGCTTGTCTTGCATGATGTGAATTGCCTCTTATTTAATTTGTTAATTTATTTTTTCCTTAAACTCATATTTATATTAAAGATGACTGTAAGTCAGCCAAAACTTGTTTAATTTGTGTGTAGCAAAAGAAGAAGAAGAACAAGAAGAAGCACAAGCACAAGAACAAGAACAAGAACAAAAACAAGAAAAACAAGAAGAACAAGAAGAATAAGAAGAACAAGAAGAACAAGAACAAGAAGAACAAGAACAAGCACAAGTGCACAAGAACAAGAAGAGGAACAAGAACAAGAACAAAAAAAAAACAAGAACAAGAAGAACGAGAAGGTATAGTGGTAGTAGTCAGTGGTAGTATTCTCGAATTGAATCATCCTAGTTTGGCAATTTTCACAATGAAGCTAAATGTGCAGCTCTGAACAGTTCAGCCATTTGAAAAAGTCTTAACAGATAATCGTCGACTCGCAACTTGAAAGGGGTTACAAATTGTGTAGTCAGTCGGTCTTCAGTGAATACAATCTTCTGATCCAATTACTTTCACTAACAAATAAAAGTACAGCTAAGCGTTTAGTTGTCACTATTTTCGTACAGTTTTCTCTCGATGTCTACGAGTAATTAGTATTAATAGTTGCAACGCATCCGAAATTATTAAAAACAAAAGTGCCTAGGCACACCATCGCTTACAAAACCACTGGTTAATTAGTAAACTACGGATCGAGTTTCGTCAATATCTTATTAAAATTAATTTTTACACCAAGCAAATTTGGAATAAAAAGAAAAAACTGTTATAGACGAAATTAATGGTTTTCATTAAAAAACCGTTCACAAATTAAAAAATCTCCACGACATCGAACAAAGAAACGTTTGTCACAAGCTGTCAATCGAGAACAGGTTATGAGGTAGAAACGTTTAATGGGACAGAAATTAAACCGAAGCTCTCTTCTTAGTTACATGGCACTAGTTAAAGACGTTTTCATCAAATCTCCATTGGCCTCTTTCATATTTCACCGCTTTACGTACTTAAATAATTGATCTGAAAGGTTATAAATGCATTTGACGATAGATTAATATATACTAACAAGAACAACAAAGAAGTCAGAATAAACCGCTGTTTACTTTTGCTCGTTTAACCCAAAAGCTAATATATGCACGTCCTATCACTCTGGCCCAATCAACACGATACAGAAATACATTGCAACCTCTCGTAATTGTTAAAGATCGCGACAGTGAAATTCTTGATTTCAATCTTGTTCGCTTTCGTGGTTGGATTGAGTGTCCGATGGTTGCAATTGATCAAATGGTACTTTGAGTTCGGTACAAAACGAATAAATAAACTCTTTTCTTTGTATGATAATTTACACCTCAATACACTTTATCCATACATGAAAAATTTATGCTGTATTCTTTTTACACTGAATATGCAAGAACTGTCGAAATACGTGCACTTTTTTTGTTTTCTTCCTTTTGCTCATAAAAGTTGCTATTAAAACCAGATACTTAACGATGAGTAGAAGCAGACACCGCAAAGGTAACATGTTTGATAAACAGAAATAGCGTTTGTTACAGTTTTTGAAAAAGCCATATTAGTTTCATTTTTCCGGTAATATGTTCTCCCTGTACGACAAAGGTTTCATAGTTGTTACATTAGGAAAGCATAGTTTTTCGTTGCAAACTATCCGGCTAAGTAAAACTAATACTTCAACAAATATTCGTAAATTAGCCGGTAAAAATTACAAAAGTACAACTCAGTAATTGCTTCCATAGCACTCTCAGTAACTGAAAAGATCTTGGTGTTAAAAGTTGTAAAAAAAAATTATATTGATTCATTTCGCAAACAAACAAATATTCCACCTTTCAGAAATCGCTAAAATTGGCATAAAATGAGAAGTGTCAGCTTCCTGTAAATTGAAACTGACTTCCACAGCAAAATATGAGTTGTATCTCAGCAGAATAAAAACATAAAAGACAACTCGAATAAGCTTCTCAACGCATTTCATGATAGGATTAACAATCGAGGCAGCCTGTCTATTTAGCACAACATCTGCTATCTTTTTTCTAGAGCTGCAGTCAATTCAACTATATATACTTGCTATATTTAATAAAAGAAAGGGGAAACCAGACAAGAACCGACGCATTGCGAACAAAACCTTTGGCGTTTCCGTATTTTGATTTTTTTTCAATTCATATTCAACCCACTGTGAAAGATCTTAGTAAAACACCACTTATATTACTCACATTCGAACAATATTTTGATTTAATATCAGCTGGTCCCTAATTCGCGAGTAGTTTTGTTTTTATATATTTCCGCTTTAAGCTATAAATAAAAAAATATAAAACATCAGCGTCTTTCAAAGAAAGAAAATCGCTCGTCATGTTGACAAAAATTGTCTTTGTTTTATTCAGCTAAATGAAAAATTCAAATTGGCGATGTTTTTTTTTAATTTTTAGCTGTAGTTTCGTCGGTAAAAATAAGTAACACACTCAACTGCTTAAACTAACTTGCGCTAACTTCGTCTGTCTTCCGGCCTTTAAAAATCCTCTTTTTATTAAGTAACAATATTTTTCGCACGTTGTGGTTGGTGTTTTGTCGTCGAAAAATTAGCTCGAATAGTTATTTCTTATGGTTTTATGAAGCAAAGAATAGTTCGTTACTGTGAATAAATTGGGTTCAAAGGCTGTCTCCACAGCTTATAACTAAATCCGATTCTTTGTAATTTAATCGGCTTTCAGATTTAGCGATAGTGACTTCGCGATGCAAAAGTGTTTTTCCACCCCTCCGGCAATAAAGCGCTGTTACAATAATCGCTGATCATACTATTGTCTGGGAATTTGCCTCTACATTAAAAAATATTCCAATCTTAAGCTTGCTCCCGATAACTGTACAGCCGATAAAGTTTAGACAAATTTTTTTAAATTGGTCTCCAAATCAATTTCATTTTTGTTGCCAAGCGTTCATATAAGTAAAATGCTTTGGAATCAAGTAAGTGAATTCAGTAGCGCCATTCAAACAGTTATTAGACTACCAAAATCCATTTTGTTTTGGTACACCTGGGGTTTTAAAGTGCCAAACTATATTATTTATGGTAATTTAAATTCATTCGCTTTTAGCAAGAATTCTCATTGGCAAATTCAACTGGCTCAAAACAACACGAACATTCACTTTTAAGTTGTATGTAAATTTTAGAAAGAAAAGATCTTGTTATTCCTGGGAAGAACTGACACTCAAATCTGTGAGTTAATTGCGACTTTCAGAGCCCCACGACGTCGCGTATGCATACACATGTGGCTTGAAAACCCTCCGGCGGCAAGTTGCGGTCTAAGCAAAAAAACAAACACCGATCGCAACTTCTTGGTTACATAAACTTAAGTTTTATTATGTCCCACATTAAACGGAACATTAGTTTTTCTCAGAGATACGAAAGCAAGACAGGAAAAAAATCACACCGATTTTGTAGATGAGCACGTGAGTTTGAGCGTATCCGAGCCACCCATCCTGTGATCACCTGTAAATAAAGATGATTATTATACCTAGAGATCGAAGATTAGTTATATATCCTTACCGTTCTTTTTGTAGAAGAGGATTTCTTTCTTGAGTTCTATTTGGGACTTAAAAGATTTTCGAATGTTCTCAACATCTTCTTGGTTTGTATCGATTCCATACAAAAAACAACACGTGCAACTTCGTCTCATAAGTTCGCTCCGCGAGAATCCTGTAATTTCGCAAAAGCCATCACTGCAGTATACTATGGGGTAGTCATTTTTCTCTTGTGCGCTCCCTAAGACGAAATTACTGTCTGTGCATAAAAAAATAGAAAACAACAATTTAACATTGCTTGAATAACAAAGCCAAAAACAACAAACTCCATATTGTCTTATGAGAAAATAGCAAAACATAACATCAGAAAGCCATGCAAGAGACCATAACCATGCAACCTTTAAGCACAAAACAAATTCTTCATAATCCTGTAAAAAATAAAAAATAGATATACTTACTGCCTCTATCAAACTTTTGAGCAATGGTCTCAAGAAATGTATTCTGGGGAGCAAAGCGACCCCGACGAATGGGCATTATGTTTCAATTACACTCGCTGCAGTCGATACTCAAAATAGACCCTTCCGAGATCTGCAGGTTAAGAGGTTCATAATAAGGAACTTTGTGCCTTGGAAAGCTGAAGTGGATTTAACAGACGTCGCCAATGTTTATGTGACGAGTAAATAAGCCTATGATGATCCATTCATTTCCCCCTTGATGGAAGAGAACTGGACCAAACGTCTTTACGAACCTCTCTGGTGGACACGAAAAGAAATTTCGCGCTTAATTCGCTATTCACTCGATGGAGTCAGTTCAAATTATTACTGCAAAATACTATTTGATGACAATAAATCGACGAAAAGTAGAACCAGCGGTAATTGGTTGCCGAAACCAATCCTGCCTGAGCCCACACGTTGAGGTGCCAATCAACGTCACAGTAAAACACCTGCTAGACTTTATCTGTTCTAAGAAAGTCACTTTGCCATAACGTTTTGTCCGAAGCGAAAAAATTCGTGACTCGCACGGCTGTCGTCGAAAACTTTTCACAAACCACACAGGAAAAATTGTCCAGCGTTTTGTTTTAAGAACACAATCTTGATTACCTCATTACATATGCCTGATTTTTTTCTGACTTGATCAAAATATATCATTACATAGGCAGCCACAGATTGTGGCTCGATGACCATCAATCAATAAGAATTCGAATTCTTACTAAATATTCTTTGCCGCTATTATAGAAAGTCGCAATCAAGGACTAATGTATTTTTAGTCTAATGCGAAATATGCAAATACCATTTATGACTACATATTTCTAAGCGAGAAACTACGCGCCATATGGTTAAACATGCTTTTCAGCTTTCTGTGTTTAACATAATTACGTCTTTTATAAATTCGAGATTTCTTTCTAAAAACGATTTTTATAGCGTTCGACGGCATGTAGGGTCCGTATGTAAACTGTTTACTAAAGTAAGGAATATCGCATGATCACTCAAGTATTATAGCAAACTCTAAAAACTCAGTAACTTGTGCCGGAGTATAGCGAATACATTTATCTAAATCAGATTTCCCGACAGATGCCCAGTTAATATTGGATAATATTTACGCTATAACTGTTTCGTAGTATTACTCAAGTATTGTCAATTTCTAAAAACTCAGTAACTAGTACCAAAGGATAGTGGATAAATTTATCTCAATCAGATTTGCCGACAGATGCCCAATAAATATTGGATAGTACATTTACGGTGTAACTGTTTATAAGACTTAAAATAATTTTTTTTAAAAAAAGTTAACAGTCATGTCTAGCCATTACCCAGATAAATGTGAATGAACTAAAATCGTGTTTTCAAAACAATATTTGCAATTTGTTTCTTTACTGCTACGATTTTAATATTAAAGTGCAATACGATCAAGTGCTAACTTTCCTTTTTTAAGATTTTGTTTGAATGGACTTTGTAGTGAATCTTCTTCTTTCTTTCTTTTCAGAGATAATTCAGTTTAAAAAATGGCCGCCATAGTAAGTGATGACGTCAATTACTCAACAGGCGCAAAACCTTGAATTTGCAAAAGCTATTTCACACTCAGGTTTTGAGGTATCTCAATGAAACTTGGGAAATTTCTCCGGCTCTGACTGCTCTTCAAAATAAACTCTGCCAATTGGTTGCTTAGGTAACGACTTCGATCCCAAACTCCCTCGACCAAAATTTTCTTTTACTTTCAGCCATTATCAGAGGCACCTGAACTACACTGAAATATCTGAAATGGCTGAAGCTGGGTTTTACGTCTATCATGTCTAATTATTTTCTTAGATACTGGAAAAAAATCCAAAAAAAGCCAAAAAACTAGGAGACCTGAAACTGGTTATAATTAGTTGCCACAGCAACCAATTAACATAGTTTTTTTTGAAGAACAGTCTAAGTTCAATAAGATTGTGATTGATTGAAAACTGGCTACCGTCGTAGTTTTTTGAAATCCTCTCTGGATCAGTTGTTGAAAATAGACGTCATAATGAGCTTAATTTGCATATAATAAAAATCTTCAAAACTTTGAATCAAACTAGTTTGAAGTAAGTGGGGAAAGCTTTTGAAAAGTGGAAAAGACCATTCTTGTTCTTTTAAAAAGTGCTTCAACATATGTTAATAAGACGAAAATCGAAGACATCAAGATTCGATTTTATTCATAATTAGAATTTTTTGTAGCTTGGCATATTACCATGAAACGGTGCTTTCAGATCTTGCTTGGCTGATTGAAAATAATCGTTACAGAGCCAATCTGTCAAGTGAAACTCGCCACCAATGCTAATACAAAGGTTGTAACTCCCGTTTAATTAGTGAAGTGCTATCAGTTTACGAACAGGTGAAAAATGCTCGGGTATTTGCTATAACAAAGCCAAAAAAAAGCAAGCGCTCTAAAATTGCAGGTCAGTTTTAATGAAACTCAAAATGACCCAGATTTTCGGATGTACATTTTTCCTATTTCTGAAACGAGGAAGAAAGTTTAATTATCTGTTCGGGGCAAATGAATGACTTAAAAACTAACAGACCAATCTGAAAAACAGTTGACAAGATCTTCCTAGAGGATCAAAAATGCTAATAACAAAACTCATAGTATTTAAATAGTAACGATAATCAAAGCAATTTGTTGTATAAACACAGAAGTGGTTCTCTGAACTCCGAAGGCAAGTGCCGGTTTACTGAGAAGTCAGTCCGTTAATGTAGTTCAGTAGCTGCCATTTTCGGAAAATCTATCGACGAAATATATTTGCTGCTTTGTCTGTTGTCGCGCCAAAATGGTGCATAACGAAAATGTGATAGTCAATAAGGCGCTTCGAGAAAAATGAACATAAAAAAGCAGCCATTTAGACAACTAGAAACAGCAGTCTCTCTATCACATTTATAAAGTATTTTAATAAGATAACAACAAGTGCATTTGGATATTAGCGGTGTCGCACAGACAAGACTGTGCAGGGGTTATAATTTCAGTGACGGCTGCAGCATTACTGTTAAACTCTGACAAAGCAACATATCTCAGTTCTTCTTCTCTAGCTGGTTTAAAAAGCTGATCAGCCTCTGATATGAAAACGTCTCATGCAGCTAAAATTAGTATTAAAATTCATACATCACTTCACTGAAGTCATTTGCGTTTCAAAAACAAACGCACTAAGAAGATTTGGGGCCGCGCTAAAATACATAATTCAGTCTGTTATCAATTTTTTAATTCTTTCCATTTGTTTTTTCAAAATTTCTTAAAAATGACCGACAAACTTTGTTGTGTTTTTTTTGCCTTGCCATTAATGTTGTTGAAAATGTCTCTTGTAAATAGCACATGTCGTTGATTTGCGTCGTCAAAATGCTGATCGAAGGACATGATTTGTAGCGAAAAAGGCATCGTGTGTTGCAGAGAGACAATATCATTCGACGCTATTTTTAGTTACAAGAAACAGTAAATTTTGTCAAAGCTCACTGTTCTTAATTTTTTGACAACTTCAGCCTCAAATTTTTCTTTTTCTTATTTCTATGAACAGTCAATAATGAAGAGAAACAAAACACTGACAAGCACTGGAAAACGAAACGCCTAGTTGCATGTCCTGCATTCTAGATTTGTAGCCCCGACCAGGGGCTAAGGTTTATATATTTATATATACATGTAGAAACGTCAAAGAAAATTTATATAACAATCTTCAGTTGATTTTCGGACACATTTTTTGTACGGCTCTAGTTGGAGGCGAACTGTCTACGTTGTTATTTTCTGTCTTTACGGAGCAATATCTAAGACGAAGATTTATAAGAACAACAAGAACAAGAAGAAAACAACAACAACAACAATAATTTATTATACTTCTATTGCGCAATTATCAATATAAAATTTTCACCTGCGCATTACAAAAATTTACACCAATATTACTGAACGACTAAACTGAACTATTAAAAATTTGATAATATAATAGTAAGCTGAGGTTATAGCTAAATTCTATCAACTTATAATCAAATTATCGTTAAAATTCTATCAACTTAAATTATCCTTAAAAGGTTGAATTCATTTCCTGTCTGTGTACCCCACACTGTTTAATCTAAAAGATACTAGAATTACCAATTTTGATAGATATATAACTGCAAGTTGTATACTTTTGTATAAATTCACATTTTAAGCTGCCTTGAACACTCAGTATATGTGTCTGTGATGCACGTTGCACTGACCTACATTAGTTCTTTGATGTTAGAAATTTCTTAAATTTGGAATAATTTTTAGCTTGAAATGGGTTTTAAACAAAAGATTGTAATTAAAAAAATATTAATGGGACTGAAAAATCTTTTTTTTTTTGAATAGAATATATAAATGAGCTGCACCACTATAGAATTATATATTGCGCGCATAAGTACATGAGCCGCGTCGGTTGCTATTGACAAGCCGATATCAATGTGATTTCGGTATTGGTACCTTTGATATATAACTCAACTGGCCGTGAGAATTTCAAACAAGGTGACAAGAAAACAGGAGAGCAAAAGAAGAGATTAACAGAATGAAAAAATTGGACATATCTCAGTGAGCACTCAAAAACTCACTAGGAAGCACAACATCGTCAAAAGAATGTTGGAGGCGATTTCTAGTGAGAAACGGACAATACGCTGCATGTATTAAACTTTAATTGACACCAACATAAAGATAGATAAGAAAGGGCATAAATAAACGAATGCACGAATGAATTAATTAGTAATGGTAATAGGACTGAGTGGAGTCCAATTCGGTCTGTTATCATTACGCGTGATTAACAAAATTGGCTGAGCGAAAAGCGTGAATCCAATATGTTTAATCACCAGTAGTAATAAAAGACAGAAATGGATGAACACCAAGTCCAATTACAATTTATCATAATAATTACAACTTTTAAGTATCCGAAAACTGCTGACTGCACGTCTCTGAGTACTGAGAGATACTGATGAAATTAATGTTGTATAAAAAGAATTTAAGCTGTTGGAGGTAAAATTCTCCATATTGTTTGCCTTAGTTTTCAGAGGTAATTTGTTGCTGTTCATAGTATTGTTTTCTTGTTGCTGATTGGTCAGAAATCCTGAAGCCCAGATTGTGATTGGTTCATTCAACTGCCCCGACAAAAGGTAGCCGATAACAGACTTTTCAGTATTAGATAGTTTCCAAAACGATTAGGGAAAAATAGAGTTCAGAACGAGCCAATAAGATTTGAGGAAAATAAATTCTAATTAATATAATAGAAATTGATAATTATAAAACGCACGTGAACTACGAGTATGAGTACTGTCAACATTGTCATAGTGACGATCAAGATTATGATGTGCATGGCAGTGATGCCGATAAATGAATGAGTGAATACTGAACCGAAAAATACGATGATGATGATGATGATGATGATGATGATGATGATGATGATGATGATGATGATGATGATGATGACGATGATGGTGGTGACGATGGTAACGATATTGAACCTAAAACATATAGCAATAAGTTTTAAAACTTGTTATAAAATTTTGTTTTATTATGGATTATATCGCTTTCCAAAGAACATCGATTTTAAGCAAAATAAAACACAAATTCGAATTCGCCATTTTGTTAGTCACATTGCTTTGAAGATACAAGAATTTATAGAAATCAGAGTTTCAAAAGCATCATTGTACGATTTCTTCAGTGTGAGTGTGGTTTGCGATGTTTATACAGGGACCGAGATATCATAAACGTTTTAAAAAGCTGAAATGTTTAAAAATAAACTTAAGATCTATGCGAGAATCATGCTCTGTTTAGAGGTCCTATAATTTATAGTCGTTAAGTAAGATAGATTTGTGAAGCAAGAGGGAGATTAGAAAGTTACTGCCTACAATTTACTCAGTATATATGTGCATAGATAAATACCATCTCAGTTATTTCAGTGTTTTCAAGTGCATGTGAAAAATGTTTCATTGCTTTAAAATAAAAAAAAATTCGATTACCCCAAGATCGGAGAATGTTTCATATAAATCTATTTAGACTTTTTTAGAGTGATTACGCTGATATTTAGAAAATTGCAGGCATGTACATGTAAACATGTGTATGTACATGTAAATTTTGAAGACAAAAGGAAGAATTTGCTCTCTTTTCTGAATAGTTCGAGTGCATGGAGGTGATATTTAAGATTAAGTCAAGTGGTTTGATATGCAGATCTTTATCTGCCTTAACGAGACAAAGGCGAAATCAGAAGCACCTGAGTGAAGGAATATTGGACCACTAACGAAATACCTGCTTTTCAGTTTCCATAAGAACCTGTAATAGTTGTTAACTTTTTGGGGGGCTTTCAACCTATAAGTTATTCTTATTTCTATGAGAAGTTCTTATCAAGTAAAAACAAAATAGAAATAATGCATCGAAAAAAGAAACTCCTCGCACCATATCACACACACACACACACACACATGTACTGCATGTACAGCTGTGTTTAGCTCGCGAAGCGAACTATCTTCATTGTTTGTTGATCATGAACAGCCTTTAGGCTCAGAGTACAGTGAATCTTTTTGTTTTATGTTAATTTGCAAAGTTAAATTACGAGTTTCATGCAGTCGAGCCGGTCAAGCCGCAGAAAAAGCAAAAGTTTTTCTGGCCGCGAATCAATTTCAATGGAAAGCTATGCAAATCAGCCAAAGGGATTGATGTTAGTATTTTAGCAAAGATTTGTGTTGATCTGGGTGCCGGTACTGGAAGGAGCAAGGGGGAAGATCTAGGATAGGAGATTTTGGCCTAACACGCCCAACCTTAGAACATGGTACAAAATGAACGGAAGTGGGGTATATATTTTGAATTAAAATAATTTAAAAATTCAAGGCATAAAAATGCAATTATCATTAAGTATAAAACAAACGTTTTATTTTACTTCAATGGAGATTCAGGTTTTAAAATATTTTGAATTATTATTCATTCAAAATATTTCTCCGTTTCTGATTGGTTAAAACCACACGCATAATTCACCATAACCAGCTGCTGTTCACCAAATTTGGAAAGAATCTTC
>JAOCPT020792427.1:0-15744 GCA_026546935.2 Palythoa grandiflora
TTATTTTATTATTAAATATACTTAGCTTTTTATCTATATTTATAATTCTGATTGCACCACGCACAGCACAAATAATTATATAACACCTTAGAGTTTAATGTTTGATTGTATATGCACCAGCATATCGTGGTGAGATGGGCAACCGTTGCCATGTAAGTACGTAGATGATACAGTTATTTGGGCCTGGGAGAATTCCAAAAACATTCTGGTAAATAAATTAATTTTCTTTGACTCTTATGAATGATCCATATGTTTTCAGTGCAAATAAAATACAAGTGGTTACTATTTGCAATGATCTCAAATGGAAACCAAATTCATATAATTTATCATTCATTTCCATTCTTTACTGTTAGTGCCTATACATGTTAAGAACTTTAAGTTCTTTTGATTCTAGGGCATTCGAGTCATCTTTACCGATGATTCTAGAATCATATACCGACTGAGCGGAACTGGAAGTAGTGGAGCAACAATCCGTCTCTATGCTGACTGCTTTGAACCTGACTCATCAAAACATCAAATGGACACTCAGGTACATAGTTTTGAGTTCAGTAATGATTTTTAATCTACGTTAGTTTCTCTCCAGCAAAATAACTCCCGTTGAGCTCTTCTTATTGCCCCTGTTAATTAATAATTTTCAATTGTGATGATCATTAATTATTTTGGTGGAGATAAGGTAAAGTTTAAAGGTAACTCTTACTTTACTTTACTTTACTTTCAGCAGTGACATCAGCTCAGAGAGCTGACCAGTAATAATAGAATCAATTGTGCGCCTTTTTCTCCCTTTTTCTGTCAGTGTCCCCATTTTAAAAAGTTATTTAAAGTTGATGCTACACAGATCAGGGGAAAGTTGAAAAAGATGTTGAAGTCACCGTTGAAAGGGTCAATGACAACCACGATGTAATAAGCGAACAGTCCCTTTCACTGGTTGTTGGTTGATTGGTTGGTTAGTTTCGCTTTTGCCTGCTATTGGTAACAAATGTGTTGACAAGCCTCACAAAATCATTGAGTCTTGTTTGATGGATCCTTGTGTCTCGGATTCCAGTGATTCTTTCAGGGATAGAGAATACGTAATGATCAAAGTGTTGCGAAATCATCTTAAATTTCTGGTTTTCTCCCAAAATGAAGAAGGAGCATCTGTTTAAGTACATACTCTTCATTTAACCCTTTCAGCCCAGAGCAATTTATCAACATCTAACTTCTCCTTACATAACTCATAACAAAACTATAGAATCGGTAATGAGAAATAAGAAATTGATCAAGTGGAATAAATTTTGGAAGTTGAAAAGCCAAATTCTCCCAAACTGCTTATACAGAAAGTATGGAACTCAGTTGGGAGAATTTACTAACACGTCATTTGTCGTGCTTGGGGCTTAAAGGGTTAAACCAATCAATTTTTCTTGTAATCTCATAATCAGTCTTCCATTCAAAAATTATCTAAAAAAAAAAATTGATAATGGGAAAAAAAAATTGTCATCCCTACAAATGATATATTGAAGAGGAAAAATTAACTCTTGACAACTGTTCATGCAAAAACTATGGTTTAGGGAAATAAGGAGCATTAACTATCAGAGGTGGATATTTCAGAGCTACAATATTTTCTCGTGCATAAGTTGATACCGTGTATAAGTTGATCCCCATTTTTGGGTTCCAAATCAACACTTTTGCAAAAGTTTGTTTTTGTATTTTTGCCAGTTTTTTAGCCCCATTTTCATTTCTCAAAACCTTGACTTAGACAAGCAAATATGGTAGTTTACTTAGTTTGGCCAAGCCACCATGTGTTTGGATGACATTTTTTTAAAAACAAAATAATGGAAAGAAATTAATATGAAATTGTTGGTGGTTATCTAAGGGAGGTTCATGGGCATTTAGGGCTAGAGGGGTGTCTTCCCCCAATGGAATGGGAGTGAAGTTTTTTCAAGGAGCCCTCGAGCAGCATTTCTTGAACAATTGACTTGTCTTTCACAAGCACTAGATAATGCCATTTAAGAGCTGTAACAAGAACTAAAAGTTTTCCAGAGGATCACACCACTGATAATTTTATTGCACTAAGAACTGCAAGGTGCCTTTGGCACTCATTTATTCCACTAATTTGTTTTATAGTGGTGCCCCTCAAATTTTAGATTTCTAGGTCTTTGAATACATGGTACATTTTCATGTTTTCAGGTTACTGTTATTGAAATACAATAATTGATAATGGTTGTCAAAAAATATTTTTTTGAAGGACAAAGGGGCCATGTGCCCACTATAAAAATTCAACCCTTTTTAGAAGCCCTACGCTTAACACGGCAAATGATGTATTGATAAATTCTCCCAACTGAGCTCTGTACTTTCCATGTTAGCAGTTTAGAAGAATTTTGATTTTTAGCTTTTCAAGGGTTGGGTTGGGCTAGAGCGAGGGAGACAGGGGGTTATGTACCTAACCAGTATTTAAGACTGATGCTTGTTAAAACATGGCTAAAATATAGAAATAGAAAAGGGGTCTGTGTGCCCTGTTTAGTTATAGAACCACAAATGGATTTGTAAGTTCATGAAAGAAATGCTGAAGCAAAGTTGAGCTGCAGGTGAGATTGACTCGCATTTCTTGAGTGACCTTAAAAATTCATAGTAGTTTTATAACTGAGCCTAACAAGCAGAGCAAATTTTCTAATTATTTTATAAAATAAGTTACAAAACTTAAAAGACATAGGTGAGATGTAGTAACATCGAGGGAAGCAATAAAATCACAGTGTTGTCTTATTAGGAATAAAAACAATGCTGCTCAGCCAATCAGACAGTGCGTTATATCTACTTTATTTTATAAAGGCAATTAATTAATGTCAGACAAAGGAAAGAAAATTATTCTGTGGTTTGTTGTTATTTTCCAGTTTATAAATAAGTAGTCAATTGATGACTTTATATTTTAATTTATACTCGGCTTGATGTAGCTTCAGCTAATAATAATATGGAAACCAATACATACACAAAAAGCATTTTCTCTATGTTTTTAAAAACAAGTTTTAATTTCATAGAAGTAAATTTAGATTAACATTTTCGTTTCACAACTAATAAAAAGGAAGATAATTTAGAAAACATTCGCACAAATATAAATAACGAACACGACAAGGCTGAACATTCCTATATTTTTGTCATTGTTTCATTCTTCATGCTTGTAACTTTAAGGTAATACACAAATTGAGATTTGTACAAAAGTTATAGAGGATGATAATTCGTTTAATCTTTATGGAATGCACGTTTTGTTACGCGTAACTTACAAAATGGAACATTACGTTTCAGAACAATTTCAGTGTTGTGTTTCACGAACTGCAAAACTTGAGATGCGGATAAATAGTTTTTCGGAACAATCAATTTTTTTTACTAGAATATCTATTGATTTAGAGTGCCTAAAGGTCTGCGATCAATTCTTCAAAAGGCTACGTATACATTGTAACAAAACAAATCCCCCACAGTTATTTGCTGTTCATGTCGATGCACAATTTGAAAACGACTACTGTTTTCAAAACGACATATTAAATCACTAAAACCCGTCATGTGTTGCGGTCGATTAATGTTTGCAATTTAAAAAGCTGTTTCTGTCTATTTTATCAAACAATATGCACAAGAAACTGCCAATGTTTAATAATATGCTGACATGGTCACTCAATGGTGACTTTAGATAGACAATAGCGTAATCTCTTGCTATAGCCAGAATCGCTTGGCACCGAGAATAGGATTTGAAAAATGAACAACAGACATTTGAATGGTTTCTCAATCTACTCTTAAACTTTGAGCATCTGCACTTTCCGCTTTCTATAATCTTTACCAATAGCATGAAATAGAGTTTTACTTATTCAAAGGTCGAGCAAACGGCGAACAGAACAAAAAACAGACATTAGACCAGCATTAAATTATTCTTAACCGAGCCCCAGAGAGATCGCTAAGTAAATTCAGGAGGTGATAAGGTGCTTGTGATCTTTAGTAGGTTTACACAGAAGCGCCTTGTATAAATATCTGCTATTGACTCTTGTGTGTACGGAACTAGAATTAGCTATAGAACAGAGTTCGTACCAAAGACACGCTTCGGTTTTTAATTGATTAATTTCACAAGCGAGGATTACACAAAGCAACAGACTAAATAGAAGAGTATTAGCAAAGCCCAATCTTATTTACCAATGAAGCGAGCGTGCTTGTACACTGCTTTATATATAATTCATGTACTTACAAATTCACTACGAATGGATGATCAATCCTTGCCAGGATATTTTTCTCATTCTGTACGTGTTCAACTTGTTTAAGTCGTATCACTTCACTGATGTTCATGATTTTCAGGGCATGATATTCTCCGGTTCGCTTATCTTTACACAAGAGAACCCGACCAAAAGTTCCTGTTCCTGCAGAAATTAACGTACACTTTATGAATGGAGGAATTTACATAAAGCGTATAATAAGGCTAATAAATAGCCAAGCTTGAGAAAATCTAACGGTGATATAAATATACCTTCACTCTCCAGCTATACAGACATAAAAGGAAGCATAATGAATCTTTATCTACCTAGTGTTGTTGACAGCTCAAAATCGTTGAGACTCGTCTTGCGATCTTTCTTCTTTGAACTGCCAGCACTTGCCATATCTGAGCGTGCAGTCAACAGTGCACTGCGAACTGTTGTGGACGCAGATCAGAAAACCACAGGCTGTTGGCGTTATTATTAAATTGTTATGTTCATAAAACACGAGCCCTTCCTATACTGTGACACGGAGAGCCTTCTTTATTTGCACCGAAGAAAAGCAGACATTTTGAAGCATGATGAGTGCTGATGTATATAATTGTCTTAATCTGGGGCCCAATTGGTCAGTCTTGATCAGGCCTTGAACTCGAAGCGTCGTTCAATCCCAGAGGAGTAGAGCGTGTTCAGCGACCGTACGTACGCGCTGGGCCGACACAAATAAATAAGTCAGCAAATATCAAATCAAGGATATTGTTTTGTTCACAAAATCTCATGTGTTTATTGTTCTCATATGACACCCACAATTGGTGAGGTCACTCGTGACAAACAATCTTTCATTTAGATAGTTCATTTTTTGAATAACGGCTAAACGCATAGTTAGAATTAGAGAACGGTCTGTACCACTGCCATTAATACTTAATTCAGTTTCGTTTCTTTTAAATAAAAAATGGATCGCAGTGTTTGTTTTATTGATAGACACTCGTCGTGGTAAGCCACTGTGGTTGATGGACCACATCATTGTTACTATTTTGGGAAGCCTTGTTTTTCCGCCTTCTCCAAATATGCTTCAATTAAAAAAGAATACAATAAATTTATTAAATCGGAGCTTAAAAACGTAGCATTTCACTCGATCCGATGATCTTAAGTGCAAATCGCCCCGAAATCGCCTGTACCCTGTGCGGAAGTCTACCACGGAGAATAAATATTCTGCAATTTGAGAAAGTTTGCTAATGCAGTAATGGAGTTCCTGTTTTTTAAAATAGCTTTGTAATTAGCGTTTTCCTTTCAAGAGCTTCGAGAGCCAATCACAACACGCCATTCTTGGTTATTTTGTAACTATTTTGAGCAGCTTCTGCCAAATATAAAGAATCAATGGAATGCGGCAAAATTTGGAGAACCGATTTTTTCACTTAATTTGAAATAGTTTAAAATAGAAATAAAAAAGATTACGTATTCAGGTTATATAATTAAATTGTTATTTCAAAACAAGGGTTAAATAAATTGAAAGTGTCAAATTATTTATAAAAACCAATTTTTGGCAGCTATTTGCTTTGAAAGATTCTTTAAATTGGCGGTAAGTTGTTGGAAAGGGTTTAAAAACCTCCAAAAGCCAAAATGATTATGATTCAGGGTTTTATTTGATTCGATGAAAATAAACTCAGATCTTTCTCTGCTGTTCGGGCCGTTTCACCTGTTAAAGCAAATTCATAATTAACCCCAGGGAGATGCTATTTTGGTTTCGCAGACAACCTTAAAATATATATGGAGTCAAATATTTGAAGTTGGAAACGGAGTCGAGAAACGGAGATGAAAAAACCGCAAAAATAACATTTGTAAAACGAAAACGGTGGTTATTGTTAATAAACTATCCGACCTTGCACTAATTTGGAAATTAAAAATATCCGGGAAAGTACAACTCATTTAATACCGACGGGGAAAATAAACACAGCGTGACTAAAATTAAACTCGTAACCTCCGGCAAATTAGTACGAAAAATATTTGCTTTTAAGCTGAACGTTTAGTTTAAAAAAGTTGGATCGAAATCAAGCCGCATGGAAACTTGAAAATCACAAAAACTTCCTTTATTTATTGGGACACATCTTAGTAGTGTAGCATGGCTTTATTTTGTGTGCCGGCAACCGCTACCAATAAGTATGTATTTATATTTTCAGATGTAAATTTGTTTCCTAACGAACATTTTCCGACTAACCCTTAAATTTTCAAAAAAAAAAAAATGAAAGCTTAAAACACGATTCGGCTGTGCATACCACCTGGCGGTTTGTGGCGTTTCCGCGCCAGGGCAAAGATTAATATAAAAAACATTTATAATGAACCAGCCACATCCTGGTTTGGCCAGCCGAAATATGTTATTTTAAAAATATTCGTCGCGTCGATTTCTGTTTAAGCTTAAGTAGTTAAAATTATCTGCTTTCATTATCAACTCAGTAGATCTCAAAGATCCATTAAGCAAAAGGTGCAAGCCACCGACCGCGTGAATGAAAATTTTGTTGGCGTACGTCATCACCACCGCCAACACCATTATCATCATCATCATCATCATCATCATCATCATCATCATCATCATCATCATCATCACCATCACCATCACCATCACTATCATCATTACCATCATCACCATCGTCGTCATCACCATCATCATCATCATCACCACCATCATCATCATCATCATCATCATCCTCACCATCATCATCATCGCCATCATCATCATCGTCATCACCACCACCATCATCACCGTCATAATCACCATCATTGTCATCGCCATCATCATCATCATCATCACCATCAGCAGCAGCAGCAGCCGATAAGCAGTAGCATCTCTTTGATCATATTTTCATTTCAGGATGACAGAAGGATTATGAAGATAAGAAATATATATCTGATCTGATAAAAATTTTAAAACTATAAAAACGTTAAAAAAAGTTTCCGAATATTCGAACTGCCGTCCGCTAGTTCTTCATCAGGGGACAATAAAAAATATATAAATTCTTAGTGACGATTCAAGATTACGAATTTGCATTCAATGTTGTTGAGTGCCCCCGAAGGTCCTCAACAATGGTACATGAGCTAGTGGGAATGCCCTTTGTTCGTTTGCAGTGTTTATGCAGAAGGATTATGCATGTTACATAAATCAGTTTCACCCCGTCTGGTTAACAATGTGGTGTAGCGTCAAGCTATGTCGAGCCAGCACCTTTGCTCAAGGTTTACAAAATACGTGACTTCAACATTGGTTGTTTCGTTATTAAAAGCATCCAGAACACGACGATAAAAGAACACATTGGTTATAATAACGATGATGACTGTTTAAAGATTTTTTACTTTCATTGTAAAACCACCAGGAATTCACAAAAGAAAGTATTTTTGTTTGAAATGGTAAAAACGCAGTTTACTAAAAATAATAAACGAGTTTGTATTTATTTCAATTCCTATAAAAATTAAATTTAGAATAATTGGAAAGTTCCCAAATTTATTTTTGGCGTCTCGATTATTTAAATGCGCATTAACAAAAATAACATAAAATTGTGTTTATTTTTGCCCAGGG
This sequence comes from Palythoa grandiflora, assembly GCA_026546935.2. Classification (NCBI taxonomy): domain Eukaryota; kingdom Metazoa; phylum Cnidaria; class Anthozoa; order Zoantharia; family Sphenopidae; genus Palythoa; species Palythoa grandiflora. Next base: position 7,762 of record JAOCPT020792427.1, read on the forward strand.
CGCAAAAGATTTAAATTTCAAAAATATAACACACAAATTTATTATTACTTTGATCGATTGTATAAAAATGAATAATTTACCGAATGTTATATGAGGCAATTTTTTATGCAACTTTTGTCGAGACGAGTTGACGAGCCATTATATACAGCGTGTAACACCCCATGTATACGCTTTTTTTAAGAACCAGTAAATTTTGAAGAAAAAACAAAATAAAACAAGGTATTGGAAAATTAAACGCCTTGCGCCACACATGTATTGCTGAATTTAGAGGCGGACTATAGACCTTGACTGTTTGTTGACCATTCTTTACAGTGAATCTTGTTATGTTTCAGTCGCTAAGTTTTAGATAATTTTCTACCACAAAAACTTTCCTAGTAATCAAGCCTCAGCCTGAGCTTTTTCTTAAACTGATCTTAAATTTTGGCAAATTTGAGCCTGCTTGTTCTTATAAAAAAAAGCGTGTATTGGATAAAATTGTTGCAGACATCGTTTCCGAAAGTAAAACCCAGTTCTACCTTTCGCAATGATTTCAGTTACAAGTTTCAAGTTGCAGGAGCCATTGCACTGTGTAACATGACTTGCAATGACTCGTGCAACTTGTTTCGCAATGGCGTCGAGAAAAGTTGCACGAAAAATTGCCTCGTGTAATATCATGCAGCTCATATTTTTTCTAAAAGTGAAAATCCATTTCAGTTTCAGTTGTGCATATCAAACATTTGCAGGCTTCATTTCTGTTTACGGTCAGATACGTTTTCTGTAAAAAGGTAAAAACTTCATGTTAAACGTTATGAACAAACGTTTTCGAGCATTAGCTCATCTTCAGTTTAAAGATTTAAAATCTTTCATCTTAAGATGAACTGAAAGTTCGAAAACTTTTGTTTCAACAAGATTAGCAAGGTTTTATCTTTTTATAGATAATTTTAATCTGGCGACTTGCGTCTAAAAAAAGATCAGATAAGTGTTTTAAGCATCTCTGGTGTGCTAGTATTGATAATTGCGTGGAACGATCGAAAATTCTGGAAACAGCGAGATGCCGTCAAGCTGGTCACGCACACAAAAACTTCCAAACACTCCCAAACATTCCGTTAATTTCCCCTGCTAGAACACTTGTACACTGATAAAATTGTTTATTATTTTTGACGATATCGTCTGCGGTTTTTAGACGGATTATCTTCCCTGACAACTGTACGTGTTTTCCAGAGGCTACACGTGATAAGAGTTGCAAATTCTTCAGTTTTATCTACTTGTCAATTGTTTTGTGTTATAGTAGTCTATATTTAACTCTTAGTTAAGATTAAGCCCCTAGGACATGTCATTGAAAATATAATTTAACTAATGAAGCTTGTAAAGTCGAATCTGAATTAGGCGTCACGAGATTTCGCATTTTTCAGCTCAACCTGAGGCCCATGCAAATGATGCAACAAGTCCCAATATTGTTAGACTAACAGTGTTGGGAGTTGTTGGCGATTGTTGCGCGGTGCATGCAAACAAACGCAACGACTCGCAACATGTTTTTTTGTGGTCGTCTAAACAATCGATAAAATCTGATACAGTAATCCGGTAATGCGCGTGTTCACGAGGCCAACACTGTGAGTTCATGCAAATCGACGCAACAATGTTACGTGTTGTTGCCCAACAATGTCGCGTCCGTTTTCAAGGCCCTTAATCCTCTTTAGTTTCACAAAACTAAATATATCTTTTCTTTAACTCAGCTTGAAAATTTGTTCCGTGCAAACAAAAAATAAAATATTCTAGACTTTGACTGGCGGGGAAAAGGGGTAAGATCTTACAAAATAGTTAAAAACAGGGAAGGGGTACTACGTCCTTTGGGATGATTTTACAAGGAATAGTGAAGGGGTAGTTCGTCTTACATGGAATAACGGTAAAGCGATCTGTGGGATAATCTTACATGAAAGAGGAGTGGATATAGCACGACCCACTCGATAATCTAATCCGAAAGGGGAAAGGGGTATACCCAACCTGTGGAATGATCTTGCAAGAAAGGGGGAGGGGGTATAAGACGACTAATGGGATAATCTTACAATTCAAGAAATGGGGAAACGATTTAGAGCACGATCTACTAGATGATCTTATGCGATAGGGAGGAGGGGTATAATACGACCTATGGCATGATATTACAAGGAAGGTTGGAGAGGTATAACACAACCTGATATTACAAAAAGGGGGAGGGAAATAACACGACTTGTGGGATGATATTACAAGGAAGGGAAGAAGGATATAACACGTCTTGTGGCATGATCTTTCTAGAAAGGGAGGAGGGAAGTAACCCGACCTTTGGGATGATATTACAAGAAAGGGAAGAGGGGTATAGCACGACTTGTGGGATGATCTTTCTAGAAAGGGAGGGGGGAATAACACGACAAGTGGTATGATCTTACAAGGAAGGGAGGAAGGGAATAACACGACCTGTTGGATGATCTTACAAGGAAGGAAGGGAGGAAGGGAATAACACGACCAGTGGGATGATCTTGCTTAAGTAAGGGAGGAGGAGAATAACACGACCTATGGGATGATCTTACAAGAAAGGGAGGAGGCGAATAACCCGACCTGTGGGATGATATTACAAGAAAGGGAAGAGGGGTATAGCACGGCTTGTGGGATGATCTTAAGTAAGGGAGGAGAATAACACGACCTATGGGATGATCTTATAAGAAAGGGAGGAGGCTTATAACCCGACCTGTGGGATGATATTACAAAGGGAAGAAGATAATAACACGACTTGTGGGATGATCTTTCTAGAATGGGAGGGGGGAATAACACAAGTGGGATGATCTTACAAGGAAGGGAGGGGGGAATAACACGACCTGTTGATGATCTTACAAGGAAGGAAGGGAGGAAGGGAATAACACGACCAGTGGGATGATCTTACTTAAGTAAGGGAGGAGTAGAATTACACGACCTATGGGATGATCTTACAAGAAAGGGAAGAAGAGAATAACACGACTTGTGGGATGATCTTACAAGAAAGGGAGGAAGGGAATAACACGAACGGTGGGATGATCTTACTTAATTAAGGGAGGAGTAGAGTTACACAACCTATGGGATGATCATAAAGAAAGGGAAGAAGAGAATAACACGACTTGTAGGATGATCTTACAAGGGGGCTGGGTATAACACGATCTGTGAGATAACATTACAGTGGGCAGTACAACTTATGTAAAATATATTCATTTTTATGGGACACTTATAAAGTTATACAGAACCAGGCGTCAATTTTGTTTAGTTGATAAACGCCGAAGTGCTGAGAGCAGGGCGAGTTATTTTTGCACTTCTTGAGTGAACTTGAAAACTCACCAGTGGCTTTATAACAATAAAACAGGCAAGGGCGAATTTTCTATTTCTTTTAATCAAATAAGGTACCTGAGACATAGTTGGGTGATGCGAAGGAAGCGTTAAACTAGTGTTGTTTTGGAAAATAAATCAACGCTGCACAGCCAGTTAGAGGGCGCGTTGTATCTACTTCATTTTATACATGAGAATAGTTCTAACAGCTTTATTGTTTGTAGTCTTTAAAAAAATAAATGGTCAAAGCTCTCCAAAAGCCAGTATGTATTCAGTGGTAATTACATATTAACACAATAATCCATGGGCGCTTGGAAATAAAGCTCATCTCCTGCTACCACTAACAGGAGATCTTTCAACACTGAAGACAAAAGCCAATCCCACGCGCCCATGTGTAACATATCCTATTACACGTTTAGGGTAAATATCTCCATGAAATAAAGCCGTGAAGAAATTCCATATGAGTGAAAAACAGCCATGTCAGCGAAGTGATGTATCAATATAGATACTTTCAACCAATCACATTGCTTGCATTATGTGTCACTAATTTTGTGACGCGCGTTTCCCGCCTTTTTCAAACAGTGAAAGTGGCTTTAAGTAATGATGCACCTAAGAACTATAGGGGGAAAACAACAGGTCTACGGCAATTTGCTTTAGACCAAGTTCCCCACGGAAAATTTCAGATCGCGATCCCTTGTTGTTACGCGGATCTTTACTTAAATTGTCAAACACGGCTTCAAATTTGCGGCTTATTCGATTTTGGATAATCAAATTTCTTACATCTTACATCTACCCTAAATTGTGTAATAAATAAATTATAAAGTGTTAAGAGCTCAATATCATTCTTATTCACCAGTTCTTTGTATTATATCACTCACTCGCTCCCTGACTCGAACCTTCGTGATATGAACTCGGATATTCTGGTGGCCCCAAAATTCCTAAAACTCCCCAATTATTTTTGCATGCCCTGAAAAAGCCCTACTTATGGAAAATATTTGAGTTTTTCCTTAAAATACCTACTACTTTTGTCCCTGTTGAGATGTTTTAGTGTAACTGGTGTCATTGAAATTGCTTCATATGGAACCTGCATCGGGAGTTTAGCTGTGGACCAATTCTAAAGATGATCCTTCAACAAGAATCACTCTACGGACATGACGTCAATGCGAGTCAATGGCTTCATCTCTTTAATATTCAATCCATATTAGTAATTTTACGACGAGAATTACACAATCTTTTTCTCGTCTTAGTCATTGTCATTCTCACTGACTAATTTTCATTGAAGTATGAATATCACTGAGAGCTGGAGGATGACAGAAGCTGACCTATCCATGCTGAGAGGGTTTGACAACAAATGTCTAAGAAGAATTCTAGGAATCTATTGGCCGAACAAAATATCAAACAAAGAGGTTGCCCCAAACGAGGAGCAAAACGAACACAAAAATAATTTCTGGTAAATTCTAACAGAAATTTCAAAATTTTATCTCACGACTATTACTTCAATATTTTTCCTTTTAGCTGAAAACCACCCGGCAGCACTCTTTCGGTTTCGGCCCAGATTGTCCTATAACCCTTATGGTAACGGTGGTAAAGAAAGTATAGCTAGTACTTACCAATTGGTATTACTCTCATTGATTCTGATATTAAAGATTGGGTTACACCACCGCTGTCTTTGTAACTCACAGTACACACGTAATTATTATCCAGTGTAACATTAGTGATCTCTAGAGTAGCTTGATCCTTGATTGTCACACGTCCCTTGTACAGTTTGGCGCCTCTTTGTTTATCAGGAAAGTAGACTACCGATCCATCAGCCGGTTTCACAGCCAGTCGGAACTGATCAGCGACTAAACCAGAACCAGCAGGATCGTACGATACCCAGATTGCCCCTTCCAAGGTGTCTCCACTGCCAATGGCGTATCTCCATTTCAGAGAAACTGTTCGACCTTTTTGTACGTACGTAGTCCTTTTTGGTGTAACAAAGAATCGGGCAACAGCTTCGACTGTAACTAAAAACAAGAACTTTATTAAGATAATTCGAAACTACCTTTTTAGTTCAAGTGTCTGTTCGGTCTTACATGATTTTTGTGTTATTGCTAACTTTATATTGAATAAACAAGTATTACCAAAACATTTTCCGGTCCCCCAACTTCTTCGCTACAAAATCGGCTCTTCGTTTTACTGTTTCGTTGTATTTCCATACAAATCCGATCATTTTTCGATTTATTTATGCCGAAAATAGGATTAGGTTTGTTTGGAAATACAATGAAACACTAAAATAAACTTGCGGGAAGAGTAGACGATTCCTTAAGTGACCTCACGGCCTGTTCCGGACCCAAACTTCGCAACTCCCGGTCATCCTTGTTGGGCGCGGTCACGCGGGAATTTAAAAGCTCGACTTTGTGGCAAAAGTTTGCCAGAATCAATTTTTTTTTTGGAATACTTTTCTATGCATACTAGAGATATCAAAACCGAAAATTTAAAAAAAAAAAGTTTTTGGCAATATAGACACTTTAACAAGAAAAAAAGATAAAAAAATGCCTTATGCAAAAATTGATAAACATTTTCATGTATCATAAGCGACCCAAACAGTCAATTGTATAAATAGGATCCTATGGATATTGTATGGGCATTACTTATGTTTCAATTGGAAGCAAATTATATTCTCCAGAGGGTCAAACAAATAAACGACAGAGAACTAGAGATTGTACGGCGAGCTATGGAGATCTGGGGCTTTTAAAAAAAATCAGAAACTGATTTACTGACAACCCCAAAAGCCCTTGAACTCCAGGATTGCAAAATGTAAAGCAAATACATGTTATAGTCACAGCAGACTTAATAAAATGATGCTCTGACAAAGTTCTAACGCTCGAAACGACAGCTTTTACAAATTCCCACGGCGATGATAATTTGTTTATCAACACTACTTGAAGTTAATAATTTACGGCCAATATGATCAAAAGCCACTAATCAAAAGCATTAATAATTCATAAAACGCTAACAAAAGAAATTATAATCGTGAAGAGTATCTTTAAATTTCATATAAAGATCTCTTCCATATTTGGATGTAATAAAAGCTTAAAAATTCTTGACAAGAACAACTTTTATTTCAAAATATTTGCAGAATATGACATAACTAACCAAGGCGATTGATAAGTAAGATAAGATATTCGCGTCCTACCTTCAGAATTTTAAAACTGCACGCCTTCGGCTTCGGTTTCCCACTCATAATTCATCTATTTCTTAGAATTAACCCAGGGTTAAAAATCTAATGCATCTTCCTGTTTCTAAACTTTCAGCTGCTGGGTCCGGTTGTTCAAACATCGATTAGCTTAATCCTGGATTAGTGAAAAATTGAACTGTAGAATTTTGAGGGCCTGCTTGTGAAAATTATTTTTTTTCTTGACAGAGTCACTATGTATTAATAAACCTTTTGTCAGGTGAAGTTTGAGTTTAAACTATCAGCCATAATGCACTGAAACAAAAAAGCCGGTTAAATTTTAACCCAGGATTAGAGCTAACCGGCTTTTGAACAACCGGTCCCCAGAGATACACTTGGGGCTTCAACGTCGGGGTTGACCCTTCCTTCCTTAGAAAATCCTAACATTAAATATTAAAAGCATGTATGGTAAACAAAATGTTTCCTTGATGAAGAAGTCGCTTTTTGAAATTTGGATTAATCAAGGGTTAAATTAATGTTAGCCAGCTTTTGAGAAATTCAGCCCAGTTTGGTTGTCGATGACGTCATTATGACGTTTAAAATTAGATAAACATCACGCGGACCTATCTGTGTACTTTGGACGATCAGTGGATGACCTATTTATGATAGAAAATACATTTAATCTGTAATTTAAGAAATTGTTTTCACAAACTTTCGACTGCGACTGCCGCCACTCTCAAGTGTATAGAAGTAATTTTACAAGTGTAACTTAAACCAAATCAATGTCGATGGACCGTGCACACAAAAGCCTGAACGAATATAAGCGGTCACGCTTGGTAAAAAGTGCCTGTGAAAATACTAAAATAGCACCAAAATAAAAGTTTATGTATAGCTAGCATTGTTTAAAGTCTTTGGTAAAGGTAATTATGCTTTAAGAAAATCCCTGCGCTCCTTTACGAAGTTCTTATATGTAGTAGAAAAAATGACTCTAGAAATAGCCGTGTGGCGAGATTATGTGTATTGGTCTCTAAAATTTGAGCATAGCGGGGGTGTACATTGTGGTTAACAGCATGGAGTCGGATCGCTGATTCTTTGCTGTCCGCTTGTATCGGGTCGGTGAGCAGTTTTAGCTACACTTGCTTTCTCCGACGTTGGTAAAAATGCAGTCTTTGCACTTCACCTGATAGATAATTCCTGGGACTTTCTCATGAGGGCGCCTGTCTTTGGGTTTCCGAAAGATTGACGCCAATCTTTGGTGAGGTTTAAACGTGATTCGTACATTGTGCGCGATGAGTAATCTCTTGATTCTTTCGGCTACGCCTTGCACGTAGGGTTTAACCAAAGTTTATTTTTCAGTGTGCTACTCTGTCTGCGTTTCGGATGATATGGGCCCAGGTTAACAAGCTTTGTCGATGAAGCTGACGATGCCCTCTTGCCCCATCCTCTGTGCTGAAGAAAAGTCATGCGTCCGTGAAGTTTTCAAAAAGAACCGCTATAATTAACGCGTTATCGATCGAGCTTGT